>CM073759.1:162464185-162729770 GCA_037127475.1 Arma custos
TCTCCTGGAATCTGCTTAACATTGCGGTGGGAGGAGTAAGATTTTTCTTCTCCTCTGAAGCTGCTCTTATAGTTATTCTATCCCGAGACATCTTAAAATAAGTTGCCTAACTGGTATCTCGTTCCCATTCGATAAAAATATTACATGGGCATTGATGCCAGCAATATTTATTAAGGAGAAAAACACCACCATAGGCCAATGTCGCCCTCCCCCCCAGTAGTCGTGTAGGATCTCACAGATGATTCAGCTAATATCAAGTTAATCACTTGCCCAGAAGAAAACCCAAACCACACTACACATGTAGCTACTACTAGGGCAGGGGGATAGAAGGAGGGGGGGGGGGTTTGCAAGTTTGAACATGCTCTGGCAACAACCATAAATGTTTCTCTGGAATCTCTCAGATGACGTGCGATTACCGGAGTGTTAACTACTAAAACTTCTATTGTAAAGGAGATAGTTGGGGGGTGCAGTCAAAAAAACACTGAATAAGTAATAAACTTATAATCATGTGCCGACGTTTCGACCTACAGTGTCCCTGAAGATGACTATACACTATACACTGTAGGTCGAAACATCGGCACATAATTATAAGTTTATTACTTATTCAGTGTTTTTTTGACTGCACCTCCCAACTATCTCCTTTACATTAGATCATCCAGTCAACTATTTTCATCTCATAAAACTTCTATCTTAAAATATGTATATACTTCAAATATTCATATAATAATATATATTTTTTACTTTTTACTTTCAGCCAAACCAATATTCATGGTAAAATAAAAATATTAGTATCGCCATTTACAAAATGAGCTTCTTGGAGGACACCAATTGGACATTAATAAATGATTTTTGTGGTTCTCAGTTTTGGGTATGAAATTTCGAATACACTGTGAACTTTACTTTATGTTATTTTATATCTTATAAACACAGCTAACCTGTTTTTGTGGTTTCTTTAAGGATTCAAACGCAACATGGAACTCAGAATATCCACAATTAACGCCATGCTTCGAAAAGACTGCATTCGTTTGGATACCAGGTTTGTTCCTATGGATTTTTTCGAGTATCGATATATTCATAACGTTTAGTAGTAAGACTAGAAACATCCCTTGGAATTGGAAATGCATAGGAAAAATGGTAAGTAAAACTGTTCAATAAATTTAAAATAATTTTTTTTTTCAATCCTCCTGATCCTTAAAGGCCTTTTTATTGCCTTCTTAAAAATAATTAATATATTTACAATTCTAGTTTACTCATTCTGGATACTAACTTTTATCAAGCTAATCGTTTGATTATAAATTTTCATGGAGTAGTATTTTATATTTTTTTTTTCAATTATTTCACAACAAACATTATTCAAAATGCAAACTTTCATTTACAGATTACCCTTGGACTTCTAATAGCGTTGTGTATAGCAGAATTCATCTATGACCTAAATAGATCTGAAGAGGTTTTTCCTGTAGATTTCTATACTCCTTTGATCAAATTAGCTTCGTTGGTAAGTCTGTTTTTAGTCAATAAAGTATAAGTCATCTTAAATCTTTATGTATATTTTTTTTTCTTTTTTTTTTAGGTCTTATGCATAACGTTAGTAATTTAGCACAGGAAATATGGTCAGCGAGTTTCAGGTCTTATGTTCATTTATTGGTTTCTTGTGGTATTGATGGGGTTTTCCCAGTTTTATACAGAAATCACTGGACACCTTTCAAATGTAAGAGAAACTTTTATAAAATTCTTTTAATTACATTTTAGATATAAAATCATCATTGTCATTATTTTAATTTTTTTTTATGCAGGATGTGACAGAACTTGGAAGGATTTATTTTATAGTATATTATTTCCTATGCTTTAAAATGTTTCTTTTACATTGGTTTGTTGAGCCTCCTCCAAAACAATCGGAACATCCTAAAATGAAGGTAAGGCTTATTTTCTTTGAAAAGTTAGTGCTATGAAATACTATTTGTTACTTAAATTTTCTTATCTCTTGTAGTTAGAGCCAGACTAAAACCCATATAGACAATAGTTTAATACTTGAATTATCTCTGGAAAGTTAGTACGAAACCTACCAGAGGTTCCATTTAATTTTGGATAACTATAAAGCTGCTTGACATAACAGTAATTATAACAATTAAATGTCTTGATAATGTGAGTTAATAACTCATAACAATAGTATAATATAAAAAAAAAACTAAAAAACATAGAGTTTATTACAGTATAAAATGTTACTTTGTTTCTCTATAAAGCTATTTATTTCTCTATTTAGTTAGTTTTGGTATATTCCATTAGGTAGTAGGACTACAGAATGGAATGTACCAAAACTGGCTTGATGAAGAGCCATATAGAGAAATAAATTAGTGTTTTGTACAAATTAATCATTAATTTTTTAGATGCGACTTATCACGGTCCGGTCCCGAGCACTTTCTATGTATTTTTATATATTTTTTGTATCTAAATCTACTACAAACAACAGTATTTTAGTCTTATTGTATAAGTTTTAATATATTTTTTTATAGATAATAATAAAAAATATTTCCTTCCAGAGTATAAAATAGCCTTGAACATAAATTTTCAAATAATTTTTTTTTTTTTTTTTAAAGGATTTTCTTCACAAATGAAGGTTTCCTCATCCAAATTCTTCTTTCAGCCTTCTCTTCCATTCGTCCCTGTCAAGCGCATCCTCCTCCGTCATTCCATGCCCAGCCAAGCTTTCTTCCACTTTAACTTTCCATTGGGTTCGAGGCCTTCCTCTTTTCCTCCTTCCCTCGGCCTCCCACTCCATGACCAATTTCGGGATCCGCTTACTGTCCATCCGTTTCACATGATCAAACCATTTCAATCTTCTTTCTTCGATGACCTCTAGTATGTTCTTGTTAACTTCCATTCTTTCCCTGATGTCGCTATTTTTGACATGTTCCACTCTTGATATTTGGGCAGATCTTCTCCAGAAGTCCATCTCTACTGATAACAACCTTCTTTCCTGAACTCTATTGAGGGCCCAGGTTTCAGAGCCGTAGATCATTATACTTTGGACCACAGCACTATATATCAGTTTCTTCGTCCTTCCCAGTATATTATTACTCCAAAGGAGAGAGTTTAACATGCCAACTGCTTTCCTACCATTCGTTATTCTTTTTTCTACTTCCACATTTGTGGTCCCTCCGCTTTCCAGTATGGATCCCAAATAGCAAAACTGCTCCACTCTGTCCAAGCTCCCAATAGTTGGGTCGTCTGCTTCGCTCCTATCTGTGCACATATACTTAGTTTTAGTATAGTTGACATTTAATCCCCACTGGTTGTATTGGTCAACCGCTTTTCTAAACATGTAACTCGCATCTTCTTCGTCCTGGGCAATAATCACTTGGTCATCAGCAAATAGTAGATGGTATAAGTGAAAGCCGTTTATAGGTATACCCATCGGATTACATTTTTTGTTCCAACTTTCCAAGCAACCATCGATGAAAATCTTAAACAAGGTAGGGGACATGCAGCACCCTTGAAGAATTTTCAAATAATCAGAACATAAATTTGTTCTAGACCCAAGATCTTCACAAGTATTTTTTTATAATTGTTTTCTTAATCTAAAACTACTAAAATAGCAGTATTTGCCGTTAACATAAAATTTTTAATATGATTTTTTTTTTATAAAATTCAACCTAAAATTTGAATATATAAATAGTATAAATAGAAATATTTCCACGTTTATTTTACAATTTGTTTTCTTAATACAATCAAATATAAATATTCGATATTGTTTTTCATAGAATCCGAACCCAGGAGAAAATGCCTCTTTCCCTTCGAGATTGACATTTGCTTGGTTCGACAGTGTTATATACAAAGGATTCAAAAGACCACTCACCAACAAAGATCTGTGGTCAATGAATCACCAAGATTGCGCAGCTCAACTTTATCAAGTCTTCAGCAAATATTGGAATAAAGCTTATAAAAAGAAGTAAGTAGTATATAGTTTTAAATCGTTCCGTTTTTAATTACATCTTTATAATAAATTATTGGGCATAATATAAATGAAAAAATCTAGTATGCGCATCTCGTAATCTTCACCCACCTTATAAAAGTTGATATTTAGTAACTACATATTTAATTGTTAGACAATAGTTATTCATAAAATGTTAAGCTTTTCAGATACATACTATTTCCTTTATTAGTTCGGTTTCTGGGAAACTTGTTTTCATTTTTTTTGCCTTTAGTTAATTATAAATTTTCTTTATAGTTCATAACTCATCCATATTTTTATTATGTCTAGCAATGAGAGATGATTATTGTTATGTACAAAATTAAATTAAATAAATTTTCAAAACTTATATGCTAAATATTGAAAATTAAGATCACACACGTACACACCTCAGGGCCACCTGGGAAGATCCTAGTTTGGCGGGTACAACCAAACAACCAGTAGCCCTGACAGACATTTGATTCAAAGAAATTCAGGGTATACCATCTAAATGGATAAACGCTCTGCTGAGAGGCACAAAAGGGTGTTGAGAAAGAAGAAGAAGACTATTGATATGATGCTTAGACACAGAAAATTTAATCATACATTTATATTATTAGTCTGATCAGTTATAGCCTGAGCCTTTTTTTTAGAAAACCGTAACCATATGTAGAACCAATCGTATAGCAAAGAGGAACTTATATTAATCATTTTGACAATAAAATATCTGTAATTTCGCAGAAAAGAACAGTTCTTATACATTTTTGTGTTAATTTTGTGATGAAATGAATGTCACTAAATTCTCCATTAATTTAATTTTTGTACTGATAATCATTTTAATCCAATTTATTTTTTGTCTAGGATATATGTTGATGAACAAACGGAATTTAAGAAAACAGTTAACACTGTTGAATTTAATGGACCCAGAGAAGTAAAATCTAAACAAGTATCGGTTGTACCAACTCTCGCTAGAGCATTTGGAGGAGTGTTTTAGTTTGCTTCATTTTTGCAGCTTTTTGATGTTGTTTTGACCTTTGCAAGTCCAGAACTTTTAAAGTAATTACAAAATATTGGTAATATTTTTTTTTTTGGTTTCTATTTTTATAGCTGATTTTAGCCTTAGTAATAAAAATAAATAAATAAGAATCAAAACACGGATGGTGGAGTAGATAGCTACATCTATC
The DNA here is from genome assembly GCA_037127475.1 of Arma custos. Taxonomy (NCBI): domain Eukaryota; kingdom Metazoa; phylum Arthropoda; class Insecta; order Hemiptera; family Pentatomidae; genus Arma; species Arma custos. The sequence goes on from CM073759.1 coordinate 162,469,316, forward strand.
TTGACTCCTCAAAAATCACCCAAGTATTTGAAGCCAGGCAGATTAAGGAGATATTGGAAAAGCAAGGATTTATATGAGGATTGGGAAGAAGCTGATAATGGGAGGGATTGGTTTCTAGATATTGGAAGAACAGGCTAGTTTGAATGTTTGAATGTTTTTGTTTTTTGGCAACGAATATAGAGATCAGAAGGTGAGATCTTGTTTTCTGGAGCTTGATAGATATAGAACAGGTAAGGAGAGTTAATAATGGACTAGTGTAAGAATGAACCAAGGAAATATGGTCTACGGAGTAGAAGGGAATAGCCACTTTAACTTGTAGTCAAGTTGGGACGTGCGATATTGCCTCAGGGAACCAAGGACAAATCTTAGAGAGCAGTTCATTATTTGCTTTAATCTGTCCTCAAGCACATTTGAAAGGCCCCCATATACCACACTACCGTAATCAAAGTGAGGAAAGATCAGAGATGATATGAGGAGCTTACAGGTAGATTTCGTAAGGAGATGTCGAGAACGATTGAATAACTTATATTCAATATAAGTTATTCAATCGTTCAAATCAAATCAAAAAATATATATAGAGCTTATTGATCGTCAGGATAGTTGGATGATGTGAGTTTTCCAGAAAAGGGTTTGGTCAATAGTAATGCCAATGTTTTTGACAGAGTAGCAGAAAGTGATGGGGTGGTCGTTCAAGATTAATGTGGAAAAGGTATGTATTTAAGCTGGGAAGTGGAACCTATAATGGCCTGAGTTTTCTTTGTGTTTAATCCCAGTTTCATCAGCTTTTTCCCAAGCACTGATCTCATATATATGCAATAAATAAATAAACATTTACTATTTAATTTTTTTTAATACTATATTTAATCATTTTTTTGTTTTACTCAATAAAATTAACAAACTTGGTGGTTGCTCCACACACCTTTCATTTTATCTATTATACTATATGGGAATAATTCATGTAAATTAATTGATTGCCCCTTTGACTAATTAATTAACTTTCTTTTAGACTGGTTATAAACTTTGTGTCCTCTCATGATGAGCCAAGATGGCACGGGTATTTCTACGCTGCTCTCCTTCTCACGGTCACTACGCTGCAGAGTTTGATCCAATCTCAATACAACCAGAGGATTTCGTTAGTTGGCCTTCGTATGCGAACGTCTCTTATTACTGCAGTTTACAGGAAGGTATTACTAATACAATGCTTATACATATAATATATTAAACAGTAATTAGTAAAATGAATTAAATTGAAGTTATTAAAAAAATAAATGTCATTCATTTAGCATTTTTTTTCTATTTTCCTAGGCTCTGAAATTATCAAGCGCAGCTAGAAAAGATTTCGACATTAGGTGAAATTGTTAACTTAATGGCAGTAGATTCTCAAACGTTCATGATGGTGGTAAATTTCTTAAATACGCTGTGGTCTGCACCGCTTCAAATTGCGCTATCATTATATTTCTTATGGCAGCAATTAGGTGTGAACTTTTCTTTCATCTCTTTCTTTCTTTTTTTAAATTCAAGTTTTATTTTACATAAATTTATTCATCAGTACTTAATTATAATTGGAACTTAACAGAACTTAATTTTAGTTCTATCAGCACAATTCTACTATTTTTTGTTGTTGTTTTAACATTTTGTTTTGTTGCTACGATAATAAAATGTTTCTGACAATTTCAGGACCAAGTGTACTGATGGGTTTGGGCGTCATGGTCATTATGATTCCTGCTAATGCTTTTTTCGCTAATTTAACGAAGAATCTTCAAGTCCAACAGATGAAGTTTAAAGACGAGAGGGTCAAGATTATTAATGAAGTTCTATCAGGAATGAAGGTTTGTTTGTTCGATCTTGATTTGCTTTATCATCATCCAGAAACTATAAGTTGACTTATTGACGAGTTATAATTTTATTTAGTACATAAAAATATGAAGCCCTGAAATAATAGACTTTAGCTAAAAGAACTATGTTATTTTTAAGTCATTTTTTAGTATAACATAAAAGAAGAGCAATAAAAATTAGATATTTAGCCTGACACTTAAGTAAACGCTTCTGCTGGCAAGTAATGCCCTTATCCCCACTATTTAGCTCGCTTACCTTTGCATTATCTTGGAGTTATTATTGTTGTTTCGAGTTTGACCCTTAGACTTCATTTTGGACTTTTTTATATTGTATTTCAAACTTGGCTTTCTTTGGACTCAGTTGCAATAGATGAGTTCCCTCAATATCCCTGACCACACCTCCTCAGTCCCACCTCCGATTGTTTTTACTTATGAGTTCCCTTAAACTAGTACAGACTAAATGATGAAAAAACCTTGACTCACCACACAAACACATCAAGGTAGGAAACATTTTTGCTGTTGAGAAGATTGTGGTCAAGTTTATTGTTCGGAATTTCTACCTGAGGCAGTTCTAAATACCTCATCCCAAGCTTAACCTGGTATAGCCTGGGGTCGACTGGTTTCAATTCATCACTTACATGCTCCTGGAAAATCAACATTAGTAGTCAACAAAATATCTATTACACCATATTTTATTTTATAATCATAATTATCTTAATATCCTTAGGATCATCAGATGGTTCGCCACTTGCTTCACCAAGAGCTTTCCAAAATTCAGATAGACTTTTTCTTTTACAATAAACATATTATATTCACAAGCATAGACACTTTTTCAAAACGTTTATATGCACAAATTATTAATTCTGAAAACGCTATGACGATTTGTCAATCTTTAGAAAAATATGTTGAAGAAATTGGTCCGGGTAGAGGCCACTGAATGAATTTCTCAAGTAATTTGAGAATTACACGTGAGAATTACTCGTGAATTTCTCAAATTACACGAGAAATTCATTCAGTGACCTCTACCCGGACCAATTTCTTCAACATACATTATCAAGGTCAACAATTATCATTTTTTAGAAAAATACTTTATACTATATCCGAATAAAGTATTTTTCTAAAGATTGACAAATCGTCATAGTGTTTTTAGAATTAATAATTTGTGCACATAAACGTTCTGAAAAAGTTTCTATGCTTGTGAATATAATATGTTTATTGTAAAAGAAAAAGTCTATCTGAATTTTGGAAAGCTCTTGGTGGATTTTGCTAATAAAATTAATCGATCACAGTAGGCTACTAGAGTGTCAAAAGAATTCTGATTTTACATTACAAAAAAATAAAATAAAATAAAATTTTTTTTTAAACCTCTTTTTGTATGCTTATTTATATTTCTATATTTACAGTAAGTACTCCTGTAAAGAGATACTCAAATAGTAAAATTACCACTTAAATCAGTGAAAGATGTATTGCTTCCGTACAATATAAGGTTTAAAAGAGTTATAGACAAGGTTATTCAATCAATGCCCAATGTTTCTGTGTAAATCATAACTTCCTGTTGTCAACCAGAATCAAATTTGTAAGCATTCTCACTAATCCTCAACATAATTTATGTTTCAAATATTTCTTTACAGTAAACAATCATTATGAACCTGGATAGAAGTTTATAAATTGAAATGTAAAAATAACATTTCAACTATTGGGCAATGGCTTCAAATATGTTGTATTCAGAATACGAGTGCATAGTTGTAAAGAGATAATTATGATTTCGAACAAACGGAACATGAAGTTAACCCAGAAGGAGGATGATTAATGGTAGTTTGAAGGATGAAAACGACATTTCAAGGTATTCAAAATTAGGTGTTGCTTAGAATATTTGGTATAAAAAAATCACGTATATATGAAAATATAGGAGTTTGCAAAATGCTGTAAGTAATTGTAATTGAAGTGATAGCATCATGAAGATCAAGAAGGTTAACAATGTTGTTGGGTTTGGTAACAATTGAATTTCTGAAAAGGTAATACGTACTGAGCGAACTAATGAGCATTGTAGGGATAGATCAAGGCCTAGATGTTTGGATTGCATTAATGGTGATCTTACTAATTTGGGTTTTGGCAGCAATCGATTGACAGAAGTTTGTAAATAGTGATTAGTGGTATCAGCATTGAGTCTTTGGGTTCACTATGGCTTTTATTATTATTATCATGTGACTGTTCCATTTAGTGTTGGGGTCAACTGTGGTCTAATGGTTAGCATAAAAACCTACTAAGCTCAAAATGGTGAGTTCATAGTCCGGCAGGTGGCCCTAGGAATTTTTAAAGGCAGTAAAAAATCTTAGGTTATGCTGTCCTTCTGAATAGACGTTATCAGGGGTCCTGAGCCTGTAGGATATCAGGTACTCGTTAAAAATCCCTATCCAAATTAAACCTGGGTAGGCAAAATTTAGAGACTCACTGCAGCATCGTCCGATTAGGTGTAGCACCATAAAGTGACGTTAAATAAAAAAACACATTTGGCTACTATGTGCATCAATAAATGGTTAACATTTCTTTAAAAACTGATAAATAAAATAAAATGTCAGTAAATTTTTAAAACTTGTTTATATCCAGTTTTTCTTCTTTTTTTTTTTAAAACAAGAATATTAATGCTGAAAACGTATGCCAAAAAAACTCAAAATCAAAACTTAAAACTATAGCTCATAATTAAATTGATACCTTCAAGAGTGGTAATTACACTGAATTGAGAATAAACTTGGGCAATAGTAGTTTCTTCAGTCCCAGTTCTATGAAATTCGTCTCTCATAGCCCTTAATAAAAACTGGTTAATTACACTGCATTTTCTGAAATCATATAAAAGAAAGTATATCAATAACATTATAACATTTTAAGATTAAAAAAAAAGAAGACAATTTTAATTAAAATACTGGCAACAAAATTACTTAGCATTAACTAAATTATTTAATAAAAAATAAAATTTTAAGTGTGTCTAAAATCATATTTTAATACATACTTACATACTTAATAAACGTGACCCTCGTTCTTGTAAATATTTCAACCAGAGCCTTCTCTATGTGAGATACTTTAACAACTTCTGAATCAGAAGATATCATTTCTATTGCGCGACGACATATATCCAATATGCTCTTCGAGCAGCTCCACTAACAGCAGCTACTTTCTTAGTAAAAGAATAATATACAAATTAACACAGACACACTCTTGTTTATGATAATATATATTTTTATAATAAATAAATTATATTATATGTAAAGGAGATGGTTGGGGGGTGCAGTCAATAAGAACACCGAATAAGTGAAGTACTTATATTATGTGCCGACGTTTCGACCTACAGTGTAGGTCATCTTCAGGGCTAACAGAGAAACAAACAGAACAAAAATGTAAAAACATCAAAGTTGTACAGTAACAATACTAGAGACAAATAATGTAGAAAAATACAAAGTGGCAGATATGAAAATAGAAGATAAAGAATATTAAAAAGGAGTCAGATTATAATAAAATAAAGATATAGACAGATTTAAAAATTACTGATAATGAAAAGGCATTAAACTAGTGGTAGATATAATAAAAATCAGATAAAGACAAATATAACAAAATTATTGAAATAGTGACAGATATAATTATAGAAAATGTGATAGAATATAATAAAATTAAGATAAAGACAGATATAACAAAGATATTGATAATGGAAAGAAAATGAAAATAATGGCAGATATAATGGCAGGAATCCGATAAATTCCCGTTACTCCGACTTTGATGTTTTCTTTTTTATCACTCTATCGACATTTCTTTCATTGTTTTAATTTTATTTATATTTTTTATCCTTTTTTCCTATACTCCAGTATAGTTACCTTCTATAGTTAACTTTCCGGCCACTAGATTACGCTCCCATCTCTTCCCTCGCTCTCAACGGTCAAATTGGCCCAGTACACTCTAGCCGCGATCTGTAACGGCCACGCTTCCCATCATTCGGTATGTTTCCTCTTCATTTCTTCTTTTTATTTATTTTAAACTTTTCTCTTTATCCTTTCTCCAATTTTAATTTTCTTATTTTTCCCCTTATCATTTTGGCATCCATCATATGTTGGTAATCATGTGTTCATATTTTTAAACACCTATTTTATTTTTCTAATTCATTAATCCCATCTAATTTTTTTTTCATACATACATTGTAAACTATTGTTACTGTACTAGCGTTTTCACCTATTTTAACTTTTCATATTCTATTCCTATCTACTAAATTTTCAAAACAGTCATTGTACACTGGTGTTATTGTACAATAGTTTTTCTATTATTCACATTTGTTATTGTACATATAGTTCCATACTTTTCTGTAATTTGGTAACATCATTAAGTCCGTTATCATACATTTTACACCTTTATTTTACTAGTTTTTCTGTATTATTCATATTCCAACCTTTCTTTATATGTAAATATCCTCATTTTGTTTCTTTTGTTTAACTCCTCCTTTTGATTTTACTTTATATTATTATATTGTACTGTACTATCCATTCTGTACATTTATTTTCTATTTTTTATTTTATATGCGTTATTTATTATTTATCATTTCTGCTCATTTTCTTTAATTTTATTAAATCTGTCTTACTTTATTATATCTGCCATTATTTTCATTTTCTTTCCATTATCAATATCTTTGTTATATCTGTCTTTATCTTAATTTTATTATATTCTATCACATTTTCTATAATTATATCTGTCACTATTTCAATAATTTTGTTATATTTGTCTTTATCTGATTTTTATTATATCTACCACTAGTTTAATGCCTTTTCATTATCAGTAATTTTTAAATCTGTCTATATCTTTATTTTATTATAATCTGACTCCTTTTTAATATTCTTTATCTTCTATTTTCATATCTGCCACTTTGTATTTTTCTACATTATTTGTCTCTAGTATTGTTACTGTACAACTTTGATGTTTTTACATTTTTGTTCTGTTTGTTTCTCTGTTAGCCCTGAAGATGACCTACACTATAGGTCGAAACGTCGGCACATAATATAAGTACTTCACTTATTCGGTGTTCTTATTGACTGCACCCCCCAACCATCTCCTTTACATAAGATCATCCAGTCAACCATTTTAATCTCATACAAATTATATTATACATGATATAATGAATGTATAAAAATGTACAAATGGTAAAATGGTTATTAATTATACTTTACCTTGCTACTATCTGAACTGCATCAACATGAAAGTTTGAGCTGAACCCAATGCTATTCAAGACGATTTTCTGGAGTTGTTGAAATGTGTAAGGCTGAAAAACAAGACGAGTAAGACCCTGAAAAAAGAACGCAAATAAAGAATAAGAAAATCATTAAAAATAATCATTTGTAAAATCCATAATAGGCTGGTACAGCAATTTTACTTATTTTCTATTTTACTTATATTCCAAATTCAAACATTAGGCATATAAAAAAAGAAATTAGTAGATGAGAATGGAATCACACTGTATTAGAATGCAATATTAGTAACACATAAACATTAAGTAGCATATAACAATTTAAGAGAGTAGTATATAGGCATGTGACTGCAATTATTGAAATTACCTGTAGTATGGAAGAAGTATGGAAAAGAGAATCGGTAATCATTTCATCTAAAAATGAACATGGAATGAATAATTCCAAAATGAAACATTCGGCATATAAAAAAAGAAATTAGTAGATAAGAAAGGAATCACACTGTATTAGAATGCAATATTAGTAACACATAAACATCAAGTAGTATATAACAATTTAAGAGAGTAGTATATAGGCATGCGACTGCAATTATTGAAATTACCTGTAATGAATTAAGTCCAAATATTCTTTGCATTGTGATGTGCACTTTAACATTGGGCATACTAATATTGCATTTAAACATTAGTCATATAAAAAAAGAAATTAGTAGATGAGAAAGGAATCACACTGTATTAGAATGCAATATTACACATAGACATCAAGTAGCATATAACAATTTATGAGGGTAGTATATAAGCATGCGACTGCAATTATTGAAATTACCTGTAATAAATTAAGTCCAAATATTCTTTGCATTGTGGTGTGCACTGAGGGGCAGTTAAAAGATTCGGAAATGACTCCACGTAGAAACCAAACGTAAAAAACTTCATCTATGCCGAAACTGGCATCAAAATCAGAGTAAGAGACTGCAACTGATACAAATCATTTCGGAAAAAAACTTTGTCCTGCTAGGTCCTACTAATACAAGCACTGTATGGTGAGTGAGAAGTGCCGGTAGCGAAATGTAGAGGGCGCTGTTTATCGCCTACGTCACGAAAATGGCAGTGGACCGAAGGGAGACTCTTTCTCCACAATTACCTAAAATTATAATCTAAAATAATTTTTTCATAAATTCAGGGTTTTTGAAGATAGTCAATTATGGCTATTTTAAACAAAAATTCACATTTTTTTTTGTCAAAATTCAAAATCTTTATAGGAAGTAGAACCAACAATTAATCATCTCTACAATCATTTTCTCACCCTGAATAAAAACCATTAAGTCAGTTTTTGTGAGACTACTCACTGAGACTATAAAGAAATGCTTCCTCTAAATTACCATCAGTGGCTTGCAGTCAGTAACTTGAGCATTGTGAAAAATGTTAAGAGATTTAATAAAAATACCTCATAAAAAAATAACTAGAAAATGCATTAAACAATGGTTAAATTACTAATAAAAGTAATATGCCTCGTTGAATTAGTTGAAATGGAATTATAGATTTTAGTACAACTCTAGGGTAACCCTTTGGGCACTATACTAATACTATCTGTCAGAATTCGTGGTAACTAACCACTTATATACAACTATAAACTTCATGTTCATCAGAATTATTAAAATTATTATAGCTTAAAACTGGTATAATTTAAAATTATAATTGATATTGAAGTCCACTCTCTACAGTCACTCAAAAGTTATTAAAAAATCTGACAGATTCTTGTAAGTTGAGATAGAAGCCATCATTTTCTATCTCAATAAATTTTCATCATTTAATTAATTTGATCACAATTGTCATCTTCTATTCTCTTAACACTTCAGTAGTCGCGCCTTTATATGGAGCAAAAGTAGTCACATGTCATCTGTGAGATGCCTTTTCTATTTTGTCCAATTATACTCACATTATTAGTTCAATATTATAGAAAACTGGTAAAATGATTGAAATAAATAAATCTCTAGTCATGGATGTTTATTAAAAAAATTGTGCAGAAATATAAACAATAAAACAATAAGGAAAAATTTTAATGTATAAAATAATGAACAGAGAGGTTTAGAAATAATTTCACAGACAAAATAAAAATGAATTTAAAGTATATAAACATAATACACATAATTACAAATTAACTACCAATAATACTTGTATTTATGTAAAAAAATTTAAAAAATGTATCAGTCTTTTTTGGGACTACAACCATCAGCACAAATAAAGGAACAATGTGCACCTAAGCATAAATACTGTCCACAATCTTTTTTCTATATTTTTGACAAGGTGCACACCGTTTACGAGAAGTAGTTTCTGCTGCATCTTCATTTGTTTCAACAGGAGAAGCAGTTTTATCTGGTGAGATCTCCTGCAATATGCTCAACATTGCGGTGGGAGGAGTAAGATTTTTATTCTCCTCTGAAGCTGCTCTTCTAGTAATTCTATCCTCAGACGTCTTAGAAAAAGTGGCCTAACTGGTACCTCGTTCCCATTCCATACAAATATTACTTGGACATTGATGCCAGCAATATTAAGTAAGGAGAAAAACACCACCATAGGCCAATGTCGCCCTCCCCCCAGTAGTCGCATAGAATCTCAGAGATGATTCAGCTAATTTAGAGTTATTCACTTGTCCAGAAGAAAACCCAAACCACACTGGAATGTAGCTACTACTAGGGTAGGAGGATAGAAGGAGGGAGGGGTTTTCAAGTTTGAACATATTCTGGCAACAACCATAAATGTTTCTCTGGAATCTCTCAGATGACATGCGATTACCGGAGTGTTAAGATGTATACATACTCCTCAGGGTTCTATTCAGTGAAAATAATTCAGGGTAAAATATTCATTTTATCATGAAGTTTTATGGAAAACAGGCAGTATACAATTGTTTTCTGGTCAAAATGTTTTCTTTATTTATTCATCATTCATTTAATTGCCTAGTAACTATAAAATAAAAATAAATTAAATCTTTCAAACAACTGCTTGTTGGAATAGTTCAAAAAGGGTATTAATAATAACCATAAGAATTAAATGTTAACAATTCAATTACTTCAAACATCTAAAAAACAATCATTTGGCATATCTAATTAAATCCTTTCATTGAAATAATTATGGGAATTCTTTCCTTGCAAGAACTACTAAATGCTTACAATTGTTAGATTTATACATTAATTTACAAATATATAAATGTAATATTCCAAATTGATTATTCAAAGTCATTATGTCTGCAATTTTTACTTGTTGGGTCAAATGGAACCAGAATTATCTGAATACTTCAAATGGAGCTTGTAATGATCCTAGAACTGCTCCATTCTATATATTTACTATCAATATTTTCCAATGTATAAAAAAAAAAAAAAAATGTAGAATATAACCCACCAAGAAAGAATTATTTCCTGACTATAGAAAGAACGTAGAGTAAAAATACCTCATGATTCTGAAACATCTGATCCACATTAAATCAGAAGAGATAATTATGTGAAAAAAAAAATAATTTTGGTTTATTTAACATACTTTTATTTATTTAATATATTATCTTCAACAGTTTTTCAAGTAGCAGTCTTTACTAATGCTTATGAAGTGAAACTTTCAACTATGAAAATGATATTGAAATGCCAAAGTAAATATATACTGAAATAAATTAGACAGTAACTGAATGATAAAGGATAAAACCACTTTTTTTAAATTTTTATAATCCAGTTTATAACTCTCTACAGCAGTATCTGGGAAAATGTTAAGAAAATTCACTAAAAACATGATGATTTGAATGGTTTGATCTTTCTTGATTTGGAATTTGACTGATTCTTTATCAATTAAATTTCTTTCTTGAATAAGAATGTTTAGATTGATTCCAAAAGTCCATCAATTAATAAAAGTTTATCTGATCGGATAGACAAACTGGCCCTGCTGGTTCAAGAATGTTTAGGTGATTCTTGACATCTCATTCTACAACAAGTTTTAGAAGATTCAACATGACAAACTGATTAAAAACTAATTTAATTCTGTTCAAGCGAAATGTTCAGGTTTTATGTATATTTCTGTGTTCAAATGCAACAACTGTATTGAATTATTATTATTATATTATGAATTAACGGTAATTGTCATTATGTGAGTGGGGTAGCTCTGAGTAAAGCACTGAGTTCTTTTCCTGGTTCAAATCCGGCTATGGAAAATAAATTATTTAATCTGCTAACAGCTGTGGTTGGACCAGTTGGTATCTTATGAGCTATATCTTGAAGCTCACCCAGCCACAATTAAGTGTGTACCCTTAGTTGGGAGAAAAACTATAATGTAATATATATGTAAATAATTCCAAAAGGAAGTAGAATGATTGATGTTGGATTTATTGAAGGAAGCAATAATATATAAAAATTAGGGAATATATAAATCATTAGATTAACCCTTTAGCGACCGTGAACTACTACAATAGTCTGAGCGCGCCGAGCCGTGGGGACCGTGGACTATTATAATAGTTCGGTGTCAGGTGGGCTCCACGGACGATGGACTATTATAATAGTTTTGCTTCTCCGGCGTTTCTAGACCATGAGCTACAATAGTAGTTCAGTTCCTAGAGCCATCTAGGTGTCCGCATGACAAGCTGAAATACTTTTTCTTGACAACAGACATCATACAAATTCACTTTTGGCTATATTATTTTTCGTAAAGTGTGTCTGTCGTGTTTCGGCATTTATCACACTCAAAAGAATTTTTAATTGTATAAATTTGTATATAGACATTTCAAAAAAATAAAGTATATGTATAAATTTGTATATAGACATTTCAAAAAAATATAGTATATAATTTTATATTTTTTTAAATAATTAAAATTAATTTACAGTAATTAAAAAAAGAAAATTTTAAAATATGTTTTTAAATTCACCAGTGCCAGTCCATTCACCATTCCAAGTCCGGATCAAAAAGGATGATGGGAAACTATAAGGAATTAAATAAAAAAAACATGATTTCAGAGTCAAAAAGTAATCGGTTCAGCGGGCACGGTTGACTTTTCTACCACTCGGTCCAGCCAGCCCGCTCTGGCCTCTTTTATGTAAAGAGAGTGAAGATAAGAGGGTAACACGTGGAGATTAAGGAAGTAGGGTCTTTTTTTTTATTCAAAGGACTTAGAAGAGAAAGAAATTAAGGAAGTATTGTCATTGGAAAGTATGACAGAGCCTATTGAAATTCTAACAGTGTGGCTTGAAAGCACCTGTAAAAAGTGAAAAATATATTGTAAAACAATTCCCATGTCTCCTTAGGTTTATTTCTATTATTACCATCAAACAGCCCTTTTCACACCAAGGAATCATAATCGATGACGAGGATTACAAAAGATTAAACAATGAGATACTGTTTATTTTAAAGAATAGATTTTAAAATGTTCCTGAGATAATGGATATTCCAGGAGAAAAGCTGATTTAAGGTGATTCCTAAACTTGAATGATAAAATTCATAAATCAATTTGTCCACATAATGAAATCTAAGATAACATTTTGAGGATGAATATCTCTTTATGAGCTGAAACATTTTTATAGGTATTATATAAATACAGTCATGTGAAAATAAAAAAACTCAAGGAAAAAATTTTTTTAATTAGTTTTAGTCATTTGTTTTGAAATATGAATAACAAAAGATATTATTATGTATACTGTACATGGTTAGTTCCAATTTAAATGAACTATTTAATAACATTGCTTGCCTCCAACAGTATTTTGGGAAAACTCCTTACTAAATTGGTATGTTTCCAAAGATTGTGTTATTCTTTCTTTGAGCTCATCAATATTTTAGATTTTGCTTCTGAAAGTCATAGACTTCTCTAGCCATACTTCCCAACAAATTTTCAGATCAAGACTAGGAGCTGGCCAATCCAAAACATTGTTCCTGAAACCATTGTTTATTTATAGTTTATCATATGAATCGGAGCGTTATCTTCTTCTTCTTTGATTTCCTCTAATGCCATTGCAAGCTTCGGGGACCTTGCCTCTCGGTCCCTACTCAGCTGACTCATTTTCTGGACGGCCTCTCAGTGGGACTAGCTTCCATGACCCTCCTTGGCTCTCTCTCTTAATCCATCCGACAAACGTGGCCAAACCACTTTAGCTGTCAGTTTTTTATGGAACCCCTTAGCTTAGTCACTTCTGGTTCTTTTCTAATGCTCTCATTTCTGATGCGGTCCCTCTGGTCATTCCAATGACTCTCTGCAGGAATTTCATCTCCATAGCTGTCACACAGCTAGCTTGCTTGTCCAACATAGCTTGTAACCACTTCCATGAGTGAGGGTTGGGAGGTAAACTGATTTGTAAATATTCTTTTTTGTTTCGTTACCAACATCCCTATGCCCAACTATACTGTTGCAGATAAGGGTAGTAAAAATGGTTCGCTTTGGATATTCAGTTTGCTACTTCTGGATCAATTTTTTCCCTTCCGTTGATCCTCACTACTCTTTTTGCTACCTCATATGCTGATTTAATTGTAGTGATAATATCTTCTTCCAAATTTTTTGCCGCCAAAGCATTCCATATTTCTTGTTGAAGGATAGATTCGAATGATGTAGACTTCTCTAGCCATGACTTCCAACAAATTTTAAATCGGATTGAGATCTAGACTAGGAGCTGGCCAATCCAAAACGTTGTCCCAAAACCATTGTTTATTTACAGTGTATGGTATGAATCAGAGCGTTATCCTGCTGAAGAATGATTTTTTCTTCTTCTTCCAACATTGTAATAAACGGCAAAAGAAACTCTTCTAAAACATTTTGATAACTAATTGCATTCATTTTGCCAGAAATGAATGTAATTTAAAAATTAGATTTACATTTTCCCTTTTCTGCCATCCTAATGGGACCATCATGACAATTGCTTATTTTCTAAGGTCATGTCACTAGAAATGAAAACCATCTGAACCATAAATATTAATTTTTTTTTCATCATTGAAAATAACACTCGTCCAATTGTTTGCTATCTTTGTTATATATCTCTGTTATATTAATATGTTTTTCAGCAAACATTATTGCAAAAAAAATTAATGTGCAATGAATTTACTTTTAAATTTTATAGATACTTAAAATTTTGTAAGTCGGATTTATATTTACACAATTCTGCATAAATCCCTTAAAATCAAATCTTTGTTTTCATGGTTCAAAAATTTAATATAAAGCAATTGCTTTACCATATTTCAAATCATAAATAAATATAATAATTATAATTTATTTATATAAATTTAGAAATAAATATAAATTTCTATTATTTATATTTATTAAAATTATTCTATTATTTATTATATTAAATAAAATTCATAAATCTATAGACATTTTTTCTTTCTCTCAAATCATAAGTAAAATAATTTATTTTATTGTTATATGATATAATTTTTAAAATATTTTATTTGAAAAGAAAAGATATGTTCAGGACCGGGACTCGAACCCGGGTCTCCCACCTCTCCGTGGTGGTGCCTTAACCATCTCGGCCATCCTTGTTCGTTTCTCGGTCTGTCATATCCCTTCTTTCCACTGATCCTATATCTCCCTGTTCTCGCAATGTATACACGGGGAGAATGTTAATTGAACATTACTTTATAAAGTAATGTACAAAAATAAAGTAATGTTCAATTAACATTCTTATACTTTATAAAGTAACGTTCAATTAACATTCTCCCTGTGTATACATCGCAAATTGCGAGAACAGGGAGATATAGGATTATACTGAATTATACATAATTTCGTTTCACTTCTAGATATTTGTTCATACTTTTCAGTCCATTGTTTATTTATTTTAGTCTATGATTTTTAATTTAATGCTTGCAGCTCAATGATACCATTTTTTCCTATTTATCATTTACAACCAATTACACAAAACTTCATATCTTACCACATTATGCCTAAGCCTTATTAAACAACTTAGATTTTCATCTTTTTCATTGTGTGTTACTGAATTTCATGGTTTATGGGAAAAAGGTTAGTTTTTTCCTCATGCGATGTCATTTTATGTGTGCTTTATTTAAAATTTAGTTGAATAAGAGTGTTACCAAACTACTTAAATAATTTTTAGTCCATTTTTATTTCAGGAACTATAAAAAAAAGAAAGATTATATTATTTTTAAAAAACAGATAAAGAATTTTTATTAAGCAGATGTGTAGCGCTTTAACTCTGGAGGAACCCCATCATTTATTTTATAAAAACACATTTAGGGTTGCATGGTAAAATGCAAAACATCTGAATCACTAACTGCAGAATGACATCTAGCCCAGCTTTTGAGATATTTGTTTATTTCATGAAAACCATTACCAGTGACAAAATGCATCATACAATGCAAAAAGAACTATATCATGATAGAATTGTCTTGACAATGCCTTCAATATATTGTTTACTGTATTAAAGGAACTAATCCAGGACAAAATTCCTTTCTGTACTAACTGTATTTCTGTGATGGTGCCTGATAGCTTGTTTGTGAACAATCCTAAGTTGTTTTGTTACGAACTCTTAAAAAACACTACCAAGCCAATAAAAAATCCCCTCACCATTTTCTGATATGGGATAAGAATCTTTTGTATGCTTGTTATAAGTTATTGTTGTGGTACATTAAAAAAACCTGATAACATAAAATAACTAGTAGTTATATAATGTATTAATCAGTTTTTAGCCTCTCTTCTAAAATTTAGAAAAGTGAGCTAGTTGCAGTTAGCAGTTCCTATAAAGTGAAACATATTATCAAGATAAATATTGAGTAATTTTACCAATTTGAATTAAAACAATTGACAATTTATATTCGGCGTGTCAATTAAATTTTTTTTCGATATCTGTTCTGCAGGTTGTCGCTTTGTGTTGAGTTACACTAAGTTTTTACTGATTATTCATTTCATTTTTAATATTATCCGTAAATTTATCACATTTCCCAGAACTGCCTCATACATCTACCAGCCATCAGCACCCCACTACCTCAACGATCGCCGATTTACAGGAAGACATAAAGCCGCCTTCTCAAGCCTACACCAAGACTCTACAGCAGCCGCGACGTCAGACGCCTCAGAAAATTCAATCTAAACCCCAAACCTCTCAATCCAAGCCACAGATCCCCAAGGCACAGTCCCAACCTCCACGACATCCCATTCCTCCTCACCACTTACCTCTCCGTGTTAAACTTCCGCCAGAACACCCACTTCCAGTTCCATCACAGCCTTCTCTCATGGTGAATCCCTCATTACATCGACCAACGAAAGTTGATCTACCTCCTCGTCTCCAGTGTCGGGCTCAGCATCCAGCCAACACCCCTACTGACTTTCCATCTCAACCTCCTTATCCATATCCGCTCCAAGAACATAATCCCTCCGACATATATTCCATCCTATCTTCCTTCCTGATAGACCTACAACAAACTATCAAACCGCTGATAACCCTCCTCACTAGATTCCTCTCAGAAATTCCATTCAACTTCCCGCGATGAATGGGAAGCCACTAGCTGTCCTCTTATGGAATGCGAACGGACTAAACAACCGCCGAGACGAACTTGACATATTTCTACATGACAATCAGATTGACATTGCCCTACTTACTGAAACTCACTTCACTAAACGTTCATATTTTTACATACGCGACTACATCACTTATAGATCTGATCACCCAGACAACACTTCCCACGCCGGTTCTTGCATCCTTATCCATAAATCCATTCCACATTCCCTTATTCCCTCTACTCCAAATGAGGTTATCCAAGCAACCTCTATCATAATATCAACTCGTCCCCTCCATTTTACTTTATCAGCTATATACTGTCCTCCTGGCAATTCTCTATCCTATAACCAACTAAAATTCTTGTTCCAATCCCTCGGATCACGCTTTATTGCTGGAGGAGACTACAACGCTAAACACCAACGATGGGGTTGCCGAACATCCAACCCTCGTGGCAACATCCTGTCTCATGTCTCCACTTCTCGTAGTTATTCAATTCTCTCTCCCTCGAATCCTACCTATTGGCCAACTTCCCTGAAAAAACGCCCTGATATCCTGGATATATTTGTCACATCCCAGATTTCTCCTTCCCATGTATTAATCAAATCCCTGGATGACCTCTCCTCAGACCACAGTCCAGTTCTGCTCTCATTACACTCAACCTTCATTCCTAAGCCCTCCTCTCCTTCATTGATTACAGGACGAATTAACTGGGAGCAATTTAATAACGATTTGGAAAACAAACTAGACTTACGGATTCCACTCAAAACTAAACAAGACATTGACAGCGCAATAGAAATACTTACAGCAACAATAACACAAAGTATAAGAGATAGCACTACCATAAACAGAAATAATATCACACAACAGACTAACCTGCCACAGCACCTTCGCATCTTGCTAAGCGAAAAACGCAGAGAAAGATTTAAGTGGTATAGGACTCGTTACCCATCAGATAAAACGTATTACACCCTACTGACTAACAAACTGAAAACAGAGATTAGAAACTTCAAAATCCACAATTTACTTAGTGTGACTGAAAATCTTACGACTACTAACAAATCACTATGGACGACCGCCAAAAAGATCCTTAAATTCAAAGATTTTAATCATCCTCTCCTTACTGAAAATCAAACTTGGTCCAGATCTGATGAAGAAAAATCTCACATATACGCCCAACAACTCTTCAAAACCTTTAATCCACACCCTGATATCCTCAACCCTATTCACATTGAGCGTTTTGAAGCAGAACTGGCTATCTCACTCCAAATGTCTCTCTCACCTAAGGTTTTTCATCCGTCAGAAATATCCAATATTATTCATAGTTTACCTTCCCGTAAAGCTTCTGGACATGACCTTATTACAGCTCACATCCTAAAATCCCTTCCTCGAAAAGCTATCCTATTCCTCACATACATATATAATTCTGTAATCCGTAATACCTATTTTCCTGATACATGGAAACTATCTATAGTAAAAATTCAAATAGCCTCCAGAACTCCCATCCTCTTATCGTCCTATCTCCCTCTTACCCATAATGGGCAAGATCCTCGAAAAACTCTTTCTAAAACGTATTTATCCCATCCTAGATAGTAACAGCATAATCCCAGACCACCAGTTTGGTTTCCGAACATCCCACTCCACTATCCAGCAATGCCATCGTGTGGTGGATGTTGTCTCCTCTGCATTGGAGCATAGATTGTACTGCACAGGAGCCTTTCTCGATGTAGAACAGGCTTTTGATCAAGTCTGGCACCCAGGTCTCCTTTACAAAATCCGACAATTCCTTCCTCCTACATACTTTTTAATCATTCGCTCCTTTCTAACTTGCAGAACATTTAAAGTAAGTCATAAAGGTTCCTACTCATCCCTTTATTCCCAGTCTGCTGGCGTTCCTCAAGGTAGCATCCTCGGTCCTATCCTTTACACAGTATTTACAGCTGACATTCCAACCAATCCTAACACCTTCATCTCCACGTATGCTGATGACACATGTGTGTTATCAGTTAATAACGACCCATATATTGCATCCCAATCCCTTCAATTACACCTATCAAGCCTCGAAGAATGGTGTCGGAATTGGAGAATTAAAATTAATCCCAGCAAGTCCCATCAAATTACCTTTACCCTTCGTCGAAAACCCATGACTTCCTGTCCTACTGTATTCTTTAATAGTACTCCACTTATCCCTGTTGAACAGATTCGCTACCTGGGACTCAACTTAGACAAGCGTCTTACTTGGAACCCTCACACAAGACTGAAAAGACAAGAAACAGCTAGACGCTTCCGACTACTTCAACACATACTAGATAAACGCTCAAAGCTTCAGATCAATTGCAAAAGACTTATTTATGTGACTGTTATAAGGCCTATATGGACTTATGGAATTGAACCATGGGGTTCCACCAAACCATCGAATTCCTCTCGTATCCAATCCTTGCAATCCAAAATCCTTCGCAAAATCCTAAACGCTCCTTATTTTGTCACAAATAAAACCATCCATAATGACCTTAACGTTCCATATGTTACCGATTTAGCCCATTACAGATACCTATCATTCCACAATAAACTTCAAACCCATCCAAACCCACTAGTTTCCATCCTTGCATCCAATTCCATCCCGGACAATCCTCCTAGGCGTCTGAAGAGAAGATGGCCTCAGGACCTTCTATTATAGAACTTTATTAGAGTGCTGCCAGTGGGTAGTATCTCTACATGTCCTATCATGTATTATTTACTCTTATAGCAATTGTACTAGATGTATGTATTACAATTGTACAACTCAATAAAATAATAAAAAAAAAAATATATTATCCGAAAATACAACTTATCGTAAGCTTTAGTATGTAGAAGGTAATCCAATTATGACTAATGAGTAGATTTCATTGAGAAAAAAAAATTTCAACTGACATTTCAAAGTTTGTTGAGACCTTCATTTCTAGATGAAATGATTACCGAAGTAGACACATTTCCCATAATTACATTCTTTTTTCCATACTAAAGCTTATAATAATTTGTGTTTTTGGAATATATTAAAAGTGAATGTGATGAAAAGTTAAAACTTGTTACTCAATTCGAAGTGACAATTTGCGGAATAATTATCTTTTTTTTATTTAAGATTATTCAAAATAAATATATTTTAAACTAAAATAAATTAGACCATTGATGGCTATACAAATGATTATTGGACAAAATTTAAAATGAAGAAGCATTTTCAAATTGATTTAAAAATTATAGGTATCTAATTTTTAAAAATATTTTAGTATATAATTTTATAAATATTTTTTAATATTGTGAATTAATGTTAATTATTCAAACTGTTGGGAAAAAATCACATCTTTTAAAGAAAATATTAACCTGCATATAAATCTCTACAGATAATTCACAGATAGAATTGAAAAAAAAAATGTCATATAGTTTGGCACTTCTAGAATAAATATGTAGCAGAAGAATTCTAAAGAGAAAAATAATTTTGATGGTGAATGATGGAAGTGTGGCAAAAATTTGGAACGTGAAGTTCTAGATAGTATTACAGGGGCAGCTAATGCGAAGTTCATTTCTCCAATGTACACACGATGTGTTAGTATTATACTATATTATTGTATTGTACTGCAATACAGGTGGCTTCTGTGCACCACTTATTCCTGGTTTAAAGTTATTTTACATTCATGTATTAGAAAGAAGCAATTGAAATTTTTAAGCGTGAAGGATTGCAAAACAAAAGGATAAAGCATCAATGGGTTTGAGATGTGCCATATTAGAACAACTGGTAAACTTAATTTTTAAAAGTTTTATTTTCACAAACACGAATATGATATTGTCAATATAATTTCAAGACATCTTCAGTCTTATTAAATAAACATAAGTAAAATAAATTGAACATATGCAGGCAAACACATTATTTTAACGTTTACACGTAAAGACAATCGACAATGGAATTGAAACAGCAGTTGATATTGAAACAATGTTTTCATTTCTTTCTTTTTTTTAATATTAGGTTACACTGGAGTATTTGGAAGACTCTAGTCTGTAAAGTTTTGAACATTCATGAATTATAAGGAAGTTTATATTGAGTTTGCATTTTAAACAAAGTAACAAATTGTTATTTAATTAATTAATCTTTTTTATTTTATTTTACATATAACCACTACTGGTCCATTAAGATTTAATGCCTTTCACTTCTTAGAGTTTCTTGCTGATAAAAGATTGGAAAATACATAAATGCTACTTGATATTCTACCTATCACATAGTTACATCAGTAAATTGCATTATTTTGCAGATCAGTTTTAATAACTAAAACGCAAAACAAAAACAAAACAAATCAATAAAATCTTAAAATGATTTTTCCTTTCAAATACATGACCTATTTATACATTATCTTAACTTACAAATATTTGATTGTATACATAGGTCCCAATACAGATTTCACTAATCACATCTACACATATATGATATAGCTATTAATTTAACATTAGGCGTAATCTATTTTTTTTATTAAACTATAACATTGGTTTATTATATCCATGAAAAAACTGTAATTCTTTTAAATTAGTTTCATTCAGAAACTCCTTAATGCATAAATCCCTGCAAAAAATCAAGTTACAAAATATAAATAAGTATCTGTTTACATACATTTTTATAAGAATACTTCGGTCTTATTTTTAAAACATGTTTGCCATACAAAAACATATTTCAAGCTATCAATTGAATTATGTATATATATATATATATATATATATATATATATATATATATATATATATATATATATATATATATATGCATTATTTTTGCATTTATTTTTATTATATATATATATATATATATATATATATATATATATATATATATATATATATATATATATATATAAATTCTTAATGATTATCTATGGTCCATAAAGTCAAGGAAAGTATAAAGCTAGCATAAAATTAACTATATAGCAGGATTTAGTCATTAAGTGTAAACTTAATGAAGCTTAAATTTACCTTAGGCCAGTTGACAAACTACATTGTAGTAAGAAATATAAAATAAATACAATTACAAATTAAACACTCATGTATTCATACATAAAGTATTACATAAATATTAGTTTATTCTATACAATGTTTTTGAATCATAAGAAGAAATTGATTTTTAAAAAGTAGAATTGTAATTTTTATTTTATATTTATTTTAAGAATAAACCATGAATAGGTAATGCTTGATATTGGTTACTAATATAATGTAGGTAGAAATGATATTATCTTATAAATCACAGTATGTCTAAACGATTACTAATGTAAACTTTAAAATGTTTTATTATCAGTATTTCTCATTATCATAATTTTTTTTATATTATGATATGGTATGCTTAATGAAAAACAGAACATAAGGTTTACAATTTGGTTCAAAGTGATTAACTATTCATAAGAAGGGAGAGCTAACTGATATATAAGCCCGTTGAAAAAATATGCATTTTACAACAATCTACATAATATTCAGGGTTTTGTGGCTGATGGCACTATAAAGAACATTGACATGACAAAATCCATGATTAGAAAAAAACAAAAAACTTATGCCTATTAAATCAAAAATAATATAATAATCAACCTCCATAAAAAAAACCACCATTATAATTTTCTTATGAAATAACCATTTAAGTACTTTCAATTCATAATTTACATAACAGATTATACTGTTTCAAAATTAATATTGAAAACAATTTTAATATATATTTTTTTATATAAATTGTGTTTATATATTGTATACATTATGGGTATAGCTCATTCCTTCAATATTGTTTTATCGGGAAAGTTATCACCGCTCATCTCTTGATCAGAATAGCATGGAGATTTCGAACACTTGAAGTTCAGATCATTATAAAAAATTATTTGACTTAAGGACATTTTAATATTTAGTTTTATCCACTGTTTCTGAAGTAAGGTATAACATTCTCCCTTTTGTACCCAATTATAAAATCACGCTGTCAATATAAAGTGAGTCTGCATTATTAATTGTTGAATTTTATTTTTTCTCCTATTTCTACTTATTTTTTCTTTTGATTGACTAATTATTTAAATTATTATCTGTTTGACGTCCTGAACATGAATATGTTTCTCTCTTAATTGTGGGTTTTTATTTTTTTTAATAATTGACATTTCACTGTGTATGGACTGAATATGATCAAACCTTAAGGGAAAAAATTGAACTGAGACATGCTTTAAAGGTAAAATTACAATCATTTTACTTTACTTTTAAATTTATATTTTTTAAGAATATGTTGCATAAATACTTCATTTTTTAATGGAGGATGGAGATAGTTGGGGGGTGCAGTAAAAAAAACACCAAATAAGTCAAAACTTATTTTTTATTTGTGCCATATTCATTTTTTAATGTTTGTTAGTGGAATATGATCATATTATAATGGCAAGAATAATTAAAGTGCAGTCATTTTAATATTTTTTATTCTTTAAGCTGACATGTCAACTCAATCATTTGAGCCATTGTTAGGCCTGAAATTAAGAATCACTGGAATATGACATTAATAATATTAAATTGATATTTTCTATTCTATCCATTTTACCTTAGTATTAAGTTAACACCTCTGCATTCATCTTATAAGTCGCCTTCATGATACCGATAATGCCATTAATTGTTGGCAGTCATTAATTATTATTATAATTATATTAATCAGTTATATTATTCAAACACTAAATGCAGTTCATCTGTTCTCCACATCATCATTTATTGATAATTTATAATTATTCATATCCTTAACACTATGTTATTATATTATCTAATCTTATAATTTTATTGAACATTTCTAATGTGTAATATCTCAGATTTTTTTTCAGACCTGATGATGTCTCATAAGTTCGGGACGAAAGATTAGCTTTCAGAATAAAAAAAATTACACAGACTGCTTTGTAGTTATTAAGTTTTTATGTATTTTTCTTATATCCATACTTATTTAGCCAATATCTTTCTTCATCTTTAAGTTATTATTTATTGTATTAAAATTTGTATACTGTTATATTACCAACAAAAAAGATGTTATATTACAAATCAAAGTTCCTATTGTTATGAAATTTTGAGATTGTATTATGTTGATATAATGTTTATATTCTTGATAATTAATCAAACATAACTAGGTTTAACACAGCGGTCGGCTACCTTTTTTTGGCTGTGGGTCAAAATCAACCTAAATCAGAGCTTTAAACAGATATTTGGGTAAGATATTCATATTCAAATAGACCTTTAATGAATAATAAGAAATATTGTATTAAGAAAATAATTACAAACATAGTTGAATGAACTTTATTTATAAAAATTCTCTTTGATAACAATAGCTATCCTTCATAAATTATTTTGGTATATTACACTTTATTTTCAGAAACAAAATGGGTCACTGGTAATTATCTGTGTATTATCAGTATTATTTATTATTATTATAGTTTCTCGGTGACTTGTGGGTCATAGGTTGCCAACCCTTGGTTTAATATGTTTTAAGTAGTCAAAGTAAAACTTTGTATTTATTTTGTCTCTAACGCGGAATGATAATAATAAATTCTGTGGTTATGTATACCATGTGTCTGTAAACAAATATTTGAATTAAGAAACAATGAGGCAAGATAACGTTCTAGAGTTGTGCTACCAGCCAGCGGGCAATGGGATCAGAATGATATGTGAACTAAGCGGGGTAGGAGGCTGTTTAAAAAGAGATCATTCAAAAGACATCAACGTCGAACATGTCGAGGGATTGTTGCTCGAGAGCCCTGAATTGGTCAGGGCTAGAACAGTCTTTCGGTGAGCAAGTGACTCTTGCTCCCTTACCGCACTGGCACTGGAGGCAAGTTCCCGTTTCTCTTGGTAGAATTTCGCCCACCTTGTATTCTATGCCTGCAACAAAGTATATAACTGGATAAAAACACATATTATTAGATTATATTATCTGTAGTATAACTTGTATTTGAAAGTTAATAACCTAAATACATTAAAAATATAATAAAAAATTATATTATATTATATAATAAATTAAAAATATAAATAAAATAAAGTAATAACCTAAATATAGATTAATGGATTAAATTGGTTAGGAGGTGCAGTATAAGATAACACAAAATAAGAAAAACTTATTTTATTTTAACAACGTTTCGGCCTAAGATATAGGCCATCTTCAGGGCAACCAACAGTCGGTACTCAGTCTGAGGTGATGTGTTACACTATCAACTGTAAACTGCAATAAGATTCCCAACATGACTGCAACCCCCTGACCAATTTAATCGATTATCAGAATTATCCAGTAAACTATTTTCCACTTAAATAGATATAAGTTATTCCCAAAAAAATATAAAATAAAGTGGGTCATTGAACTCTTCTGAAATAATTTGTTTAAAAAACTACTCTTAATTTAATGGTACCTACTGATAATTTAATGAACTCCAAATTTAGTGCCATTGGAATCTCTTTATATATTTTTTAGAGATATTGCAACGGTCTTTGTGGGATTAGAAAAAAAACAAACACATTTTCCAACATGCTGTAAAGAATTACTTTAAATTTGCTTACTTAAGGCTCCACAAATCTTATTATAGATTACAGAATTTCAAACAATTTCTTTTCTAAAGTAATTTCTGATAAAATTGTGTAAATGGTTGGAGGTCATGACTGAAGAATTGCATCCTGTAAAAAGATCATGAGAGATTGTTTAATTGCTGGAAAAATCCGTTAAGTTGATAATGACAACTTTCACAAATTGTGTTGTATATACCAATTTGCGTATTATATAAAATAACTTTAGTTCTAGAATAAATTGTCACATCAGAATATTATAGAACAGTCATGATTCTCAACATACAATACTTAAAAATAAAAAATGTATTTTAAAAATTACATCGAAACACAGTAATAGATAATTTTTAGAAACAATACGTGTTTTAAACTATAAATGGATATCATTTAAATGGGTATCGTTTCAATATTCCATATGAACATCATCGTATTAAAGATGACAGCTGGAGGAATAAATGGCATTTTTAAGTTCATTTTTATGTAAAAATAATTATGGTTTGAGATGGTTAAGGACTTGTAAAAGGAGGTAGAATAGATAATAAGTTCTACTATTGATTTATAATACTATTTTCGACTAGATGATTAGAAAAAAGATAGTTGGTTGAAAATTTACTCAAATTTGAAAATCTACTAATTGTTGTTGCATGGTGGTATATTGTTTGTTGGTTCAAAATATTATTTGTCCAATTTAGTGATAAATGAGTGGAAGAGAGAGCGGGTAATTAATCTTCTGTTTTACCAAACGATGACCCAATATTAAATCTTCATTTGGAAAAGACTCGTGGAATGAGGATAAACTTTTTTTTTAAGAGGACCCCTAGAGATCAAGGAAGGATATCAATATTTATAAAATAAATGTCGCTGTATATTCACGGGTCGTTTATATTCGAAATACTGTAGTATCGATATTGAAGTTTGAATATCAAAAACTTATATTTTTGCTCGTGTAATGTTCAATAACTAAATACATACACGAAAAAAAAGTAAAAAAAATTACAACAGTTTCAGCCTAATGGCCAATGACGGAAACACTCATGATTCTTCAGTGGAAGCATTCGAGATGTGGGTGTACCGCGGTTACCTTTCGGTAATTTCTTGGACCGACCAAATGATTAACAGAGGAGTTGGTTCGGAAAAGAATAAGAAATCGCATATGCTATAAAAAAGCAGAAGTTAAAATACCTGGGCCACATCATGTGAAATGATAAATATCGTCTACTACAGCTGATGATGAAGGGAAAGATTGATAGTTGGAAGAAACAGGAGGCATTTCTAGCCGCATATTTCAAGGCAATGATTTGGTAATACTATGCCCAATTATTTAGAAGTGCAGCGAACAATATTAAGGTTGCCATGTTAATAGCCAACGTTCGAAATGGATAAGGCATAGGGAGAAGATTAGCCAAAGATCGGTGTGTAGCTCTGCTGACCCTACTGAGACTCACGCAGCCTTTATAAAGTGGATAGCCTTTATTGGGCAAAAACCTGATGACTTAAAGTAGTGGTTACCAACCTTTTTTATACCACGCCCCCTTTGCTCCCTTTTCAAATAAAAGACTTCCACGCCTCACCCAGTTCAATGAAAGCCTTCCACGCTTTCATAATAAATAAAATATATAAGTTGTCATAAGAAATAAATTGTATACATTATAAGCTTCAATTAAAGATAAAGAAGTACTGATAAGAGACAAGTAACTAAAATTAAATGATAATTTTTTTTATTTTCAACATTTGGAATACTGGCACTGGCCAGATTCTCCACTCCTGTGTGTGTGAAGCGCCCTTAACCAGCTTCCATTGGAGTTAATTCCGCGTTGTGACGCGGCTGGAAAAGGGGGCACGGGGCTCCTGAACTCCTGCTTTGCCCACATTCCTGGGGAAGAAGCTTAATTCGGGGACCCAGGCAAATCATAAATAGGATTTGAATGTGTACATTATTTTATTTATTTTTATTATTTTTTATCTAGACTTTATTTTATTATCCGTTTTGCATTATTTTCCTTTTATTACCGCATTTATATATGTTTGCATTTTATTACATTCACTTAATTTATTTTGTTTATACCACTTTTTTGTTTTGTTATGGAATGGTTGTAGCTACATAGCCCACAAGTGGCAGATTGTAATGTCTGAATAAAGTGTTTAATAAAAAAAATTTTTTTTCAACAAGTCACGCCCCAAGGTAAAGAACTGTAGATTTAGAATGATCTCTGAAGTTGGTACACAGTTTTTATAAGCTGAGAGTTTTGAAAGGTAAAAAAGGGTTTGAAACGTGAATAAAAATGGCTTGCTGTTCTTTGTTCATTTAACGTCACATAATTCTGCTATGGCCAATCGGACGGTGGTACAGAAGTGGGAGCTCTAAATTTTGCCAATCCAGGTTTAATTGAGATAGGGATCTTTAACGAGTACCGGACATTTTACAGACTCGGGACTCTAGTTTTACGTCCCTTCTGAAGGACGACATAACCACGATTTTTTTACTCCCTTTTAATATATTCTAGGGCTATCTTATATACGAACTCGCAATCTTGGGGATAGTAGGTGGTTTTGTTAACAACTACACCATATGACGTGCCGACCTGCAATGGATTGTAAAGTAAACGAATACAAATAAATCTTTGCACTTCTATTGGATCGGAAACAGTTCGGTCTCTACCTATTTTCAAAAACTGGATTAGATCTGTCGGATCTAAAGTCTTTATGTAGAAGAGCTTCTAAGATTTCTCATCAGGAGATTCATCATCATCAACTGTGGCGCTACAGCCGTGTGCAGGCCATTGCTTCCTCTATGAGTTTTAGGCATGCAGACCTGTCCAGAGCGGTAACTCGCCAGTTGTGGGTTTCCAGAAGGTCACTGGAGTCCTGATGGCAGCATCCTCCCATTAAGACGTGGCCTGCCTCTTCCTATGGTCCTATGAAGCATTCCGTCTATCAACTTCCTCGGGATCTCATCTGTTGGCATTCGGGTAGCATGACCCACCCAGCGCAGCTTCCCAGCTTTATATACTTTATTACACCCTCTTCATCAAATAGATGGTAAATTTCTCTGTTGGTCTCCATTATCCAATTTTCATCAGCTTTCTTCGTCCATGTATACGATCCGTAGGTGAGCCTTATAAAGCAGGCATTTGGTAGGGCGGAAAACAGCTCGGCTTCTCAAATGTTTATTGAGTTTATTGAAATAACATTTGTTGGCCTTTACGTGCCTCTGGCCAATTTCTAGGCAGTTCTTATAGGAGCCACTCACAATTGAGCCCAAATATTTAAATTGGTAAACTTTTTCGAAGGAAAATCACCCCATTACCTGTTCTCCAGCTGTACCCCTATCCAGGCCCAGCTAGCATGTACTTTGTTTAATCTTGGTTCACCGACGTGCCTATGGTTTCTGCTGCTTCAGACAACCTCAAAAATGCATTTGATAATCAGGAGATTAATGGTTTAAGAATTAAGTCGCACAATCGCTTTCCAAAATAATATTTAAGACACTTGAAGTGTATCTCGATTGAAATCTGGCGTACATTACAATAGGGAATGGGAACGGCGAGAGGATTAGGTTTTTAATGGGATCGAGGGCTCTCGTCCGAGATGAGGGATTAAATCGGAGTATGAATATTGATAGAAGGCTGTTCGTGGGAATTATTATTAGCTCCTGTCGTCACAGTTGAGATAGGAGCCATGCATAATGCAAAGCCTAACCCCCCATCTAGAGGCCCCCCTACTTTATTTCGGCCCAAATTGTGACTTAAGGAGCCTCATATCACCATCCCCTTAGGGGACCCTTTATTCTATCTATTAGGGCCTCTTTCTTTCTTATCGGATAGTCCGCTTTAGTTTTATTCCCTCCTGCCCCCCTCTACTGAATATTTTATTCCATCCGACCCAATTCTTTTTAGGATATTATCTCCTTTTGTTTCGGGCAACTTGAGCCCGTCCCATTTCAATTTACGAACCATTTATTAGAAAATTTACGGAGTTACGAAAGAGATACGTAATCGATAGGATAGTATATATTAACGATTGTTTATTCGAGTGAATAAACAATTTCTTTTTTAAAACAATTTAAGCAATACTGATTTTTTTTCTTTAAGGGTTTTCTTTCTATAAGAGGATACCTTCAACTAAAAATCTTCTTTAATTCACTTTTCCATTTGGTTCTACCACCTTTTTCGTAGTCTTTCTCGCCGTTTCCTCCCTTCAGCACTCCAATTGAAAATTAAATTGGACAATCTTTCTTCCTTCATTCTTCTGAGATGACCATACCGTTCCAATCTTTTTTCTCTATATTTTGGAGGACATTTGTTGAGTTTGCATCCGTTCTCTAATTTCGGCATTAGTCCTTCTCCAATAGTCCATCTTAGTAGCTAGTAGCCATTTTCCTAGAGCAGCGCTTATCGTCCATGTCTCTGCTCCATATAGCAATATGCTTTCTATTATGGACTTGTATATGAGCTTCTTGGTCATCTTTCGTCATATTATTGCTCCATAAGACCGAGTGAAGTGAAGCATATAATTGTTATCATCCTTTGTTTTACCTCTTTTTCCGATGTTCCATTTCCATTACAGAGCTCAAATATTTAAAATTATCCACTCGTTTTATGATATTTCCTTCAACAACGAGGTCCTCCTGATCATGTATTCAGTTTTGCTGAAGTTTATTTTAATATTGATAAAATATTAAATATTTTATTTACCTATTCTTTAATTTTCATTTTTCTACAGGGACATCAAGTTTTGGAAATGGAAACATCAATAGTTAAGCAGGTTACATGACCATTGTCTTTTTAATCTTTTCCTATCAAGCCCGGGTAACCGTAAGTAGGAAAGCGGTAGAATGAGTGGATTTGGGTGATTTTGTTTCGATGAGTGGAATGTTGTAAATACATGATTTTATAGAGGGAATTTTCATGTCGTGTACGGTGGGATTCGAAATAAACCAAGGAGTATTAACAATTTTTCTTAGAATTTTGGATTGTCTTGTTTATATCTTGTGCATATTGACGTGTTTTGCTGAACCCCAAAATTCTGCCCTATAAGTTCAAATAGGTATTATTATTAGGTATGCTGTTATAGATTAGTCCTTTGTTTCGTAATTCGAGTGAAGATCTGTTGTTCAGAATGTGTATAGTCGTTTGTAGCGTCTTGTAAGTTTTTGTCTTTTTAATTCTGTATGTATGTTCCATGCAAGTCTTTTGACCAAGTATAATCCAAGATAATATAAATAGTTTTTGGAAGGTACTCTGTCATTGTCAATTTTGACTGCTGGACACGAAGCTTTCCGTAGGGAGAAGCTTACATGGTTCGATTTTGAGGCGTTCATTTGTTGAACCACTTTTATAAGTCGAATATATGATTTTGAAGAGCTACAAAGGCAAGGTTTGGATGTCTGTGTGAAGAAATAATGGCTGTATCGTTAGTAAAGGTATAGATGGTGGTGTATGGGTGCTTCGGAATATCAGAGGTGTAAAGGGGATAGAGATTAGGGCTTAAAACTCTGTCTTGCAGTACAGCCCTTAAATGAGGAAATGGCGATACATATATTGTAATAAATATTAGATTAAATATTTATTAATAGAATTTATATCATGACAACAACAACAACTATTGGGTCTCCTATAAAATGTTCGTTTTTATTATTTTTGAAGTTCAAAGTAGAATTAACGGACTTCAGTTGTTTCCTACGTTTATGTTTACAGATTGAAATGAGCAATTATTAATCCTATTTTTTTATAATATTTAATATAAAAAAATAGTATGCTATTAAATATGACGATTTTCGTGTTGTTTTTTTTATGAGTTTGAACTTGGACGCCCTGTAGCCCAAACTAAAAGAAACCGCCGCTTCCGAGGAAGGATATTGTAATGAACAGGCAATTTTTGGATGAAAAACCAAATGTTCATCCAAACAATCATCGGGCAATGACAGGATTAATTAATTTATACTTTCTACCAAGTTGTGAAACCACATCCAATCTTACTGCATGGATATTGACATAAGCTGTTAACAGCCGGGGATTCATCCTTTATGATCTGGGATTCTGATGGTACTCTTCCAGACGCTACAAAGTGTGTACCCAAAATAGGGGAAAAATATGGCGGTTGAGTGTGATCTAGGACAAATCACCTCTCTGAACAACCGTTGTCCTAGAAACAATACAGTCTCTACCACGTACTGAACCCAGGAAACTTCATGGGTTGTATTCTTGTAAGTTTTTTAAATAAAATATATTTATTAATGTTATTCATTTTTAATAACTAACAATCTATAACTTATTACCATATAAACATGTGCATACCCACGATATAAAAAGTGGTATTGTTAAAAAGTCGAAAATAGAAATATAATGATTATATATTTTTAAAATTTTTATTTTGAGCTCATTTTTTTTCAAAATACTAACATGATCTCACCAAATAATTTAAGCCATCAGTCTTAAAAATCAGCTTTTCAATTTTTTTATAAAAGTTGTTATACACCCTAAAAGGTTCCGATTAAACAAAGTTAATGCATTTCTTTCTTTCTTTGAGCTCTCAATGCTTCCAAAACCCTTACAGGAACACATCGACTAATTTGACTTTGATTTGAAACTTGGTTGTGCCATTTTCTTAAAAAATAGTTTCAATTGGGCATATTAAGCTCATTTGATTCAACGTTTATTCAGTACATTAAGTCCAAAGCATTGGAAAACATTTATGAGATCTCGCCGAGTAATTCGAGGTCTGAAACTTAAAAATCGGTTGTGCTTTGTCTAGCCTAACTGATAAACTGTGAGAGCAAACACCCTAGTATTTATTTTAGTTTAGGTAAATATATGTAACCTGAACGCCTTCATTCTGACAAATACAACACGCACGGCTTGAGCTGTTATCCCCTGTAATGGAGGCTGGGAAATGGAGGTACTGGGGCTGGAGGCTGGAGAGGGTACTGTCCACTAAGTTCTCCTCTTATGTGCCCATATTTTGCGTTCTAGGTTGTTCTGCGTAAGGATATTTTGCAACAGGTAATATAGCATTATTTTTATTTCCAACTACATCTTTCATAATATAACTGCAGCCATATAAGTCATTTCGTTATCTTTTTATCTATTTTCCTTTCAAAGGTTACTTTATCTATTTTCCAACATTTGTCGGCAGATTCCATACAGTTGTGCAATATGTATCTCATTATTAATTATTTAAAATATGAAATCATAACTTAAGTAATAATCAATAATGCATATTATAAATTACATTCTACTACTAAATTAATAAATTTATAGAAGGGTAAGTTTCTCATACAAATATGTTTTTTAAATTTATTCTGGCACTAATTCCCTATTGGATATCAAACATGTACAGAAAAATATACAAATCTCGCCAAATGGCTAAATATCATTTACATGACACAGATAAGAATCAGATAGCATCTATGTTCCATAAAATTAATTAAAATCTAATAATTTCTTGACGTGAAAAAACAAAAATTAACTAAATACAAGGACTTGAAGTAAACCAGGCTAGAACGAAGTTCATGGGGTCCCCCATAGTGATTAGCAAAACAACCTACTAAGCCCAAGAGCCTGGCACTTATTTAAAGTGAGTAAAAAACCTTGATTAAGCCGTCCTTTGGAAGGGACGTAAAATGCGAGTCCTGAGCTTGAACGGTGTCAGGTAGTTGTTAAAGATCAGTATCGTAATTATACCTGGATAGGCAAAATTTAGGACTCCCACAGTAGCATATTCTGATTAGCCACATCAGCATAAAGTGACGTAAAATGAATAAACAAACAAAGGAATTATCTGGTGCTGGGGAAGGGCAGAGCCTGGACCTATTGAGAGCCTAGACTTACAGCTTTGAAAGTACCCATGAGTTTGTGCACCTGGGCTCCTTGGTGATACAAGTTAATGATGGGAGAGCTGAAGTGAAGAGGAAAATCATCCCTCCCAACCGTTGTTACTTTGGGCTAAGAATACACTTTATCGTTCACATTCTATATGCAATAGAAAGACTAAGCTCACTCTAACCATAACTCTGATTCGTCCTGTTCTGCTACATGTTTCGGAAACGTAGACCCTGACAAAATCCAATGAACATGATCTCCTTATCTTTGAACGAAAGAATCTCCAAAGAATAATTGGTGGATTTTTCTTGGATGGGATTTGGAGAAGACGGACTAACCTGGAGGTATAACAAGTTTTACAGAGCCTGACGCTGTAATTGGGACGTGGTGCCACTATAATAATAATAATAATAATTAAAGAAAAATGACAGTTGCAAATAAAAACATTAAATGTAAATGTTAAGACCGTGGAAAAATTCCTACGAAAAGCCCTTAAGTCTCCAAACTAAAACAGAAATTGAAATTATCTGTCTAATATTTCGCCTACTCAGGCATTCTCAGGGTAGAAAAAGAATATCAGCAAAACAAAACATGACTAATGCACCCAAGAAACATCCCACCACCTCCAATGCTCAAATGCAACTAATGAATCATAAGAAAGGTTACACGACCCCAGCTGGATAGGTTAGCTAAAAACAGCTGATAAATACTTCAGAAATTGAAAATTCAACAAACTTCAAAAAGCACAACAGGAAAAAATAAATAATAGTAAACAACACAAAAACATACGACAAAAGTCCATATGAAAAAATGAAAGTAAAAATGCAAGAAAAAAAAGAACATTATCAAGGAACCAGTGCCCTTATGGCTATACCACAAAGCATATTAATATTGAAAAGGGAAAGGTATTACCTTTTTATCTTACCTTACCTTACCGTATTACCTGTTTTGCTTTACCTGCTTTACCTGTTCTTTTTCTACCCTGAGGATGCCTGAATAGGCGAAATATTGGACAGATAATTTCGATTTCTGTTTTAGTTTAGATACTTTAGTAGTTTTCGTTGGAATTTTCACGGTCTTAACCTTTATGCAAGGCCTCTTTTTCCCTTTCCCTTTTCAATATTAATAAAATGTTACAAGAAAAGATAATAAACAATAAAAGCCATTATTTACTTCTGATCGACACAAGCGAATATATGTTTGCTAAGAGAGCATCTGTTTAGGAATTAGGGTGTTATTGGAACATCGTGTGTTTGAATGAAGATATGGTAGAAGCATTGAGGATATTAGGTGGGATAGAGTTCCTATGGTGGTGTGAATAGGTATCTAGGTCAGTAAGGTGAAATCTTTTTTTCCTGTCAACTGGACTGAGAATTTGAATTGAAGAATATTATAGGTAAAGGATGTTTGTGGATAGTTGATGGATTGGTATAAGAAAGAACTGAAGAAATAATGTCAACTGATAGCTGAGAAGATCCGCTATAAGCGGTCATAATGAAGGGCACGAGCCCGCCAAATCTCTGAGAGGGTAAGAAAAATGAGTTTGGTTTAAAAGTAATAGTACCTTTGTAATTGGGTACCCTTAATTGGGCGTTTTGGGCCTGGACGGATCTGGTGGTTGAGCGTGATTTCGGCCGAATCACGTCTTTGCAAAACCATTAGGACATGGGAACAGCATAGCCTACCATGTACTGTACTCCAGACCCTTATTGGATTTCAGTTTGCACACAGTTTGTTTCAGTTGTGGGTTTTGAAAGGAAAAAGGTGTTTTTAACAAAAATTAAGTGATGGATTACACAATAAACGAATATTAATAAATACTGCTTTTTGTGATAGTAGCATTTCTTTAGAATTCGTCAATATGAGCCGATGGGTAATAGGTTTTGATAAAGTAAATACCATATAAAAAGGGTTATAATTTATTTTTATTAATTGTTAATTTGATTGTGATTATTTTTAAATATTTTTTTTTTAAGAGAAAAGATTCGCCCTGGCCGGGATTCAAATTCGGGTCGTCTGCATCTCCGTTGCAGTGCTCTTAAACGCTGAGCTACCAGGGGTCGTCATAACAAAACAATCAACAGTCTTAAAAAAAATAGGTGCAAATTAAAATAATTTTTATAATTTATTATATTATATATTATATATATTTTTAAATATTTTATTTGAAAAGAAAAGATATGGCCAGGACCGGGACTCGAACCCTCTCCGTGGTGACGCCTTATCCATCTCGGCTATCCTGCCTTCGCTTCACGGCCAGCCATATCCCCTCTTTTCAATTGATCCTACATCTCCGTGTACTCGCATTTTGCGATGTCGATTACACGGGGAGAATGTCAATTTAATATTATTTTGTTAACATAATAATAACATTAACATTATCACAAAGTGCGAGAACACGGAGATGTAGGATCAATTGAAAAGAGGGGATATGGCTGGCCGTGAAGCGAAGCCAGGATAGCCGAGATTGATGAGGCGTCACCACGGAGAGGTGAAGGTCCCGGGTTCAAGTCCCGGTCCTGGCCGAATCTTTTCTTTTCAAATAAAATATTTATAAAATAATTTGTCGGTCAATCTTTAACAATTTCATCATTAGATAAATTCATTAACGTGATTGAGAGCCATTCATTTTATTTATTTTTTGTAGCAATTCATACGCTGAAGGATGAACAACGACAGGTGTTTAAAATAAGGTGTTACTAAATAATTTAAGAATATTCGGTCCAAAAAAAGGGATGAGATCACAGGTGAATATTGGAGATTAAATAACACGGAATTGAGAAGCATACATCTGGTAAATATTATTCAAGTGATTGCTTCACAAAGATTAAGATGAGCCTGTAAAGTTTCTGAGCTTAGTAACGATAGAATTCCTAAGATGTCAATAAGCGCTGTGCCTAATGGGAAGCGTCTGAGGGGTAGACCGAGGCGTAGGTGAGAGGATTGCGTTAAGAGTGATCTGGTGGATTTGGGTTTGGGTGGTGGTCCGTGGACGGAAGTTTGTAAGTAGAGCTTTGTGGTACCGGGCCGAGCTTTGTGGTATCGAGCCTTCGGTTTCGCTAAGCCTTATTATTATTAACTGAGAACAACTACGTCATTCGCATTGAGTCTCTATCATGAGGCATTATTGTCTATTGTCTCTCAAAACTGTCTTCATAACATGGTGTTTACTTTGACGTCCTCAATTCTTGTAATGTTTATTTTTAATTTAGAAGATAAAATATCTGGATATTAACATGACAGTTATCAGACCTATTCGGACATACGGAGTTGAGCTCTACTAAACCATCCCATTCGTCTCGTATCCAATTCTTACAATCCAAAATCCTTCGTGAAATCCTCAATGCTCCTCATCATGTCACAAACAAACTCATCCATCGTGATCTTAATATCCCATATGTTGCTGATTTGACCCAAACTATCCTTCCATGACAAGCTCTATACACACTTCAATCCGATAGTCTCAACTTGTTTCCCATACTATTTCCGATAAACCTCCGAGGCCTATGAAAAGAAAATGGCCTCGAGACCTTCTACTATAAAACTTTATTGGAGTGGTACCGATGGGTAATTTCTCCACCAGTGGTTTTTTTCATGTCATTTGTTCATATTAGCAGACTTACTTGT
This sequence comes from Arma custos, assembly GCA_037127475.1. NCBI lineage: Eukaryota > Metazoa > Arthropoda > Insecta > Hemiptera > Pentatomidae > Arma > Arma custos. The sequence continues at coordinate 162,505,821 of CM073759.1, forward strand.
AATATTATTACAGTTGTAAATATCAATAAATTAGTATAAAAAAAGAAGAAGATATATCAATTTAGGCGATAGAATATGTTGGTAGAATATCGCAATCATATTTGAAGAACGATAAATTAGTTTTGGGAATTTAATTAATTTAAAACTTAAACTCGAGGGGAGGTTAAAGGAGGTCAGTGGTAGAACACTGAGTTGCCATGCCGGAAACACAAAACCCGCTGCAGGTGGCACTTTTATTTAGCCTGTTTGCCGCCGGAGATGGATCGTATAGGATCTAGAACCCCCTGGGGCTCACCCAGCCTTTATAAAATGTTATAAAAATAGAATACCAAAAATGAGGGGGAAAATCTAGCGATTGAACGTGATCTCGAACAAATCACATGCTTGCAGAGCCGTTGTCCATGAATCACTCTACCATGTACTGAACCCCAGACCCGTTCATGGGTTGTAGTGGTACAGGTTTTTTTAAAAACTTAAACTCGGTTAATTATAATTTCAAACTGAGAGTATTTTGATGTCAACAGTTATTCAGGCATAGTTTGAATACTACTTAAAGTATCCAAAATATTTACCCTCCAACAACAAGCCCCTTCCTTGGGGTAGATGTGGCCGAGCTGCATCAACTATTCAAAGGGTTTGTCCTTTGATGGTGTAAAGGGACACAACTTTTCTTGCTTGGCGGACTCTTCAAGACTCGACGGTTTAAATTAAATTATAAATTTCGGGGAAATGGGCTGGGACTTGGGAATAGTTTCTGTCTCCTGGAATCTCGGTTTTATATTTCAAAACAATTCTCTTTGAAGAGTCATTCCAACTTTATGAAATTTTAATATGTTTAATGATATTATAGACATGACATAAATAGAAATTAAAATCGTTGTAAATTATTGAGGCTTGCGTCTAAACAGTTGATATACTAAGTTATCCAATGGATACTCTTATCTAAATTAAAATATCTAAATAAGTGATCATGGAACATTTATTAAATTATTTGTTTCTTTAACGTCACTTAATGCTGCTAAGGCTAATCCGGCGATGCTACAGTGGGAGCTCTATTTTTTTCCTATCACGGTTTAATTAGGATAGGATTTTTAACGCGTTCCTGATATCGTAAATCACGGGACCCACATTTTATGCCCCTTCCAAAGGACAGCTTAAACAAGGTTTTTTTCTCCCTTTAAATAAGTCTAGGGCCACTTGCCGGGCTACGAATCCGCGATCTTGGGCTTAGCAGGTTGTTATGCTAACCACTAAACCACAGGTCGCCCATATTTTTATTTAGTTATATCACTTATATAATTACATTTAAAAATTGGAACGAAAGCATGACCTTAAAAGAAATTCTATTATATATTAACAAGTCGCTGAGTATTGAAGCTAAGATACTATAGTAAAGTTGTAAAGTCAGAAGGATTATATACTTTGGAAGTTTGGAATATAGTTATCGAACGGTGAATGACCTAAAATATTCGTATTTTGGTTAGAAAATGACTTTGTAACCAGGAAGTTTTAACAACGCTTCCGTATTATTAGGAATGTAAACTTCCTGAACCTCTTCTCTTCTCTTATCTATAGTTGTATAGACCTGCTCTAGGTTATATAGAATAGATAGAAAGAGAGAATAGGCAGTAGAAAGAAGATGGTATGGTTAGACTATTGATTAGTTGATACTATATAATGTTAGTCCATTGTTAGTAATTCTTCCTAGTTAGTTCATGTCTGAATGTCACTTGGTATATTGACTATGAGGCGATCCTGCTTCCCAACTTTATGATGTGTTAAAGTGGCTCTTTCTTGTCATTCGTAGACAATATTTCCTCAGTGCATTCTTATATCAATCCATCGATTCTCAACACCTTTTCTATATCTACAGTCTCCTTCAAATTCAAATCCTCAGTCCACTACGAAAAATATCCCGCCTTTCCGATCTCTATACTGGAACGTTCATTTTGCAAAGGACGTCATGCTTCTCCACTGCTTTCATTTAAATCTATGCTTTTCCATCATCTACTGGTTTCCCAAAAAGACAATGTCTAGGCAGGTTAGTCATTTGCTAAAATGAATCAGTATTGAATAATTGATTTTGTTGCTTAGTTGTTTTGTATCTTTTTCGTCAAGAATATATATATTATCGCATGCGTTTAACTGTTGTTTTTAAATTATTCATTATCTTTAATTGATTAATATCTTGTCATGATTCGTACTTTTAATTTTATTTAATTTTTTGACGCTTTATAAATACTTTATGATTTGTATTATGCAGCGTTCTGGCCAGATATACTTTATATTTATTTTTCTGTCCATGTTTGTTATTCTAGAGGTACTAAGTCCCAGAATAAAGTTACTTTTCTATTCCATTTTATTCTACTCTGTGTCTACGTTATATAGTTTCATTTCACAATAAATATAATTCTTTTTACAGTCGTCTAATGTTTCTTATATAGAAGGGGACTATTTGATGAAGTTGCCAAAAGAGAACGCAGGATATTAAGAAAGATTTTAGGGAACAGATGGGATAATGGACAAGTATTTTAGGGATCAAAAAAGGAACTATATAAAAAGATAGAACCAATAACAACATAAATTAAAAAGAAAAGGTTGTTGTCCTTACATCTTCAGAATCCCCGATGACCGCCAGACAGAGACGAAAAATAGAGAATTTTTTAAAACCTAAAACACTGCATTGAAATTTTGTTCAACGTACTCTAGTCTTGGTTCATTAAAAGCTCCAGATTTAAATAGTGTCACTCACATTTCACCTAATTAATTTGTAAATTCGAGATATCCCGGATCTTTTCCGTTAATCAGTCCATAATTTTGTCGTGCATTCATAACTATAGGTTTTAGGATGTTCGCCTTTGTTCGAAAAATGTTGATGGTTCATTTTTTCCATTTTTTTAGAGCTTTCTAAAAAAATTACACTTAAATTGTTATTTTATATATGTTTTTGTGTTTTTGATTGTTTTTATTTACAATACAGGGTGTCCCGAATTTAAATGGCAAAACTTCAGGAACTTATAGGGGACCGAAAAACTAAGACAAAAAGTCATTTAGAGATTTGCTCGTTTTTGCTTAGTTTTAGAGAAAATCGAAAAAAAAGAAACAAAACAAAAATGTTACAGGTAGATATTATCACCTTTCAAAGTTCGTCAGGCTAGGCAGTGAGATATGTAAACACTTAATGTTATCCTTTACATTATTTTATTTGTTTACATTTTGACTTCCTTCCTTCCTTCTAGGATTATAATTCCTAAATCAGTCTTCAGTCAGTTACTCAGATATTTTTGTGTGAATAGTACCAGCCACAAACATATTCTAATGTTGAATACGCTGATATGATTTTTGTGTATGGTTTCTGTAACGGTAATGCTTTAGAAACGGTGCGGGAGTATGCGCGCCGATTTCTAAATAGAAGAGTGCCTAATCGAAGGGTCTTTTCGTTAACTTTTAATGGACTACAAGAGACTGGGTCATTCTTAATACGTAATCAAGGCGAACAATTCCAGTCAGCAGTAAGAGCAGATTATCGGAGAAGAAATTGTGTCCAACGCCACTTCGATAACAATCCTGAGACTAGCATCCGAAGAGCATCTGCTGCATTAGCAATATCGCTGCATGCAATATGGCGGACTTTGAAAGGTGATAATCGCTACCTATACCATCTTCAAAAAGTTCAGAATTTATTACCTCAAGATTATGTCAAGAGATTGAATTTTAGTAACTGGTTTCTTGAAAAAATTCGCGATGATAATTAATTTCCATTAAAAATTATATGGACCAATGAAGCTACCTTTACAATAGCAGGAATTGTTAATCAAAGAAATTAACATGTATGGGCTCTTGAAAATCCCAGAGCTATTAGAGAGAATAGGTTTCAGCATGAATTTGCTATAAACGTTTGGCTTGGAATTTGGAACGGGTTACTGGTGGGACCATATTTTTTACCTGGAAGATTGAATGGCATCACATTTACACATTTTTTGGGGAACGACTTTTCGAATTATTTAGATGACATTCCCTTACAACAGCGGATTGAAATGTGGTTCCAACTCGATGGATGTCCAGCTCATTATAGCAGAGTTGCTCGAGCTTGGCTGGATATAAATTATCCACACAACGATGGATTGGACGTGGAGGAGTAGTACCTTGGCCACCCTGATCACCTGATATGACACCCATGGACTTCTTCGTATGGGAAACCTTGGAGCAGAAAGTTTATTCGGTGTCAATCAACTCAAGAGAGCAATTAAGAGACCGAATCATAGATGCAGTGCACCAAATATCATCAGAACAATGTTTAGCTGCAATTTATCAAGTGAGTGCTAGATGTAATGCTTGCATTGGTGCAAGAGGACAACATTTTGAGCAATCTATTTACATTAAAAAGAACATAACATAAATATCAATGTAAATAAATAAGTATAACAATGAAAACTTTTTTGTTTCCTTTTTTCCGATTTTCTCTAAAACTAAGCGAAAACGAGCAAATCTCTAAAGGACTTTTTGTCTTAGTTTTTCGGTCCCCTATAAGTTCCTGATGTTTTGCCATTTAAATTCGGGACACCCTGTATATGTAGACGTACACTGAACGTCTTTCATTTGAATGCTATTGATACGGTTACCATGATAACAGCTGTGAGAGAAGACCTGGGAGATTATTCTGATTTGTGTGCTGTTTTTTAGTTAAAAGAAAACAGTTTTGTAAATAGTGTGTAAAATTTTAACTTTGAAAATTGTTTCTTTTTTTATAGGCTAAGTATTGCCTCTTTTTTAATGGCTTTTACAGAGAGAAAATCAGTTTAGTCTTTATTTCCCGTAAATTCTTACCTTCTTCTTACTTATCACTTCCTAACTCAGCAATAGAACCTTTAAAGAAACCATAATTTTTCTACTCTTCCCTCTTTACCCAGTCTGCCGGTGTTCCTCAAGGTAGTATCCTGGGTCCCATCCTATACACGATAGATACAGCTGACATCCCAACCCATCCAAGCACTGTCCTCACTACGTACGCTGATGACACATGTGTGGTATCAGTAAATAAGGATCCATTTGTTGCCTCCCAATCTCTTCAATCTCATATCTCAATCCTTCAAGAATGGTGTCAAAATTTGAGAATTAAAATCCTAACAAATCCCATCAAATTTCTTTCACCCTTCGTCGTAAACCTATGAGTTCCTGCCTAACTGTATCCTTTAATAATATTCCACTGATCCATGTCGAACAGATACGTTACCTAGGATTCCAACTGTACAAACTTGGAACCCTCATACAAGACTGAAAAGACAAGAAACTGCTCGACGTTTTCGCCAACTTCAACATTTACTGGACAAACGCTCTAAGCTCCCAATTAATTGCAAAAGACTCATTAACATGACAGTTATCAGACCTATTCGGACATACGGAGTTGAGCTCTACTAAACCATCCAATTCATCTTGTATCCAATTCTTACAATCCAAAATCCTCAATGCTCCTTATTATGTCACAAACAAACTCATCCATTATGATCTTAATATCCCATATGTTGCTGATTTGGCCCAAACTAGATACCTATCCTTCTATGACAATCTCCATACCCACTTGAATCCGCTAGTCTCTCAACTTGCTTCCCATACTATTCCTGATAACCCTCCGAGGCGTCTGAAAAGAAGATGGCCTCGAGACCTTCTACTATAGAACTTTATAGGAGTGCTACCGATGGGTAGTTTCTCCACAAGTGCTTTTTTTTCATGTCATATTTTTCATATTAGCAGATTTACTTGTTGTAATATTATTACTGTTGTAAATATCAATAAATTAATGCAAATTAAAAAAAATAAAAAAGTTTTATTTCAACATTTGAATCAGTATTTCAATCAATCAATCAATATATATATACAATTAATCAATATGATACAATTAATACTAGTAATACTAATAACTACTATATATATATTATTAATTGTATCATTATCTTGTAATTAAATATTATGTTATATAACTTGGTATATAATTAAATAACATTGGACAGTGCCATTTTACTGATATGACAGAAGCTAAGCTAGAGACTGAGCAGGGTTAGTCACATCATCTACACCAAGTGACAATCTAAGCCTTTCCATTTGGGGCGTCTGTCTTCTGCGTATCTAATTTCTGCTGTAATCATAATTTATTTCGTTTTTCGATAATTGTTAGTTTTTTTTGAATGATGTTGATATGACAGGTGTCACATTCAGTCCTCCGGCGGACTTCCTCTACTCAATCGAATGAATGAGGAAAAATGAGGTTAGGTATGAGTGAATGAAAAATAAATTATTTTCAACAAAATTAAAATTTAATGATTTAAATTTATACACAAAATGCCTGTTGAGTATGAATTTCAGAATATTAAAAAAAATTACAATGAAGATGTTACAAAATCGAGACAGCTGTCGGGAGACAGCTCTAGTGGAGCATTTTTACCCTATCGATCTGTGAAAAATTCTTTCGTTGAGAAGTCGACTATGGTGCAGTGGGAAACAATGCCCCATATCGAGAAAGAGCTCAGGGGGGAAGATGGGTGGTAGTTTGCTCACTTTGGTATTTTTGAGATTTTCGTTAAGCTAGTTTTAAAAATGTTTGTTATTAAATGGTTATGACAAAAAGAAATAAGGGACGGAGGTTGATTTCATTCTGAGCTGTTGACAATAGGAGATCGATTTTCAATTTCTGGCAGGAATGGAGGACATCTGACGGGCTGAATCCCGCACGAAAGGCGAACAAAGCCGGGCTACAAGAGACAGCCTAATTTGCAACTTAAATCGGAGCTGAGGCCTCGCCACTTTATAGCCAGCCTCTTCTTAGTCCTCCCCCTTCTCAACAATCTGCCCTCACAATACACCTGAGTCTCCTCAGGGTAGAATCGACTTATAGAAAGAAAATATAAAAATACTATATTTTTTGGAATGGTAGAAAGAAAAACAGCTTCAAATTATTTGGTCATTTCTTATGAAATGTCCGTATTTATTATTTATAAAATTAAAAGTGGAAATAATACACTCCTGTTTCTTACTATGCTTATGCTTATAGATTTTAAATTTGGAAACACGGCGGCCCAAGCTGCAAGAAACGTTACCATCGCGTTTGGGGAAGGTTGCTGGAATGAACGTGCCATCCGCTTTTGTTTTGAGAAATTATCAGCTTGTGGCACAAATTAATTCATAAATAAATAATTAATTCATTTTTCTTTTTTACGATGAGGTGAAACTATAAAATGCAAATTGTACTGCAGAGATATTAACATAATTCGAAAAAAAACAACTACATGGATTGGTTAATCGGAAAAGACTACGTATATATATATGTATATATATATATATATATATATATATATATATATATATATATATATATATATACACACACACGCATATACTACTAACACGACAACGTATACGTAAGGTACCTCATGTTTCCTCATGGTTCACGACATACAGTGAAGAAGCTAAACGAGCAGGATTAAGAAGTCCTCCCACACCTACCTTATTCGCCAGACTTATTTCGAATAGGTTTTCATCTGTTCAGAAATTTAGATTTCTTTTTTAAGATTAAACTTTCGAAAATGATTCTCAAGTCAAACACATTTTCAGGCTTATTGTAATTCGATTAACCAATGCAGGTTGGTTTTAGATAAGTTTTTGTTCGAAAAACTTCACAGGTGAAGCCATCACATGCATATCGTACTGCAGGGGTAATAACATAATTCAACAAAAACTGCCTTAAAAAGATGGGGTACTAAGGTTATGATCTAGGGTATTGTTAGATACATAATAAGTAGTATTAAAAACTGTTCGAAGCATTAACAAAAGGCAGAAGACTTGTAAGGAAGAAATAGATTTATTGTGACATGGGAAGATATAATACATTTTACAGGATACTTTCTTATAAGAAATAACTAAGTATACTTAGTAACTGTGGATTAATATTATAACTTATTGACTCCTTTAGAAATAAATTAGTGACTACTTTCTTACATACTATAACCTAACCATACCATCTCCTTACAGATATCCCCACCCTCCCAACATTAATCCTAAACGATTACCCCATTAGTTCAATTCCTCTGTCAAAAACTTGGACATTAGTTTTGACCAAAACCTTTCCAGGAAACCCAACATCACCCAAATATCCCGACAATCAATTACGTAGTTCCCCGAAGTTATTCCATCGATCTCGGCATCTCCTTACAGAATCTACCCGTAAGCTTCTCTTATCATCTCCCATCTTCCCCCACTTTGACTACTGTAGTGTGGTGTACGGGGGCCTTTCGAAAACGCTCGAGGGCCGTTTAAAGCGAATAATGAACTGCTCTCTAAGATTTTTCCTTGGTACTTCGAGGCGATCCCGCGTGTTCTTTTTTATGATAAGTTAAAGTGGCTCTTCCCTCCCATCCGTAGACAATATTTCCTTAGTGCTTTTCTATACCAATTCATTAACTCGAAATGCCCTTCATTTATCTACAGTCACTTCCATTTCAAATCCTCAGTCCAGCACCACAAAACAAGATCCCGCCTTTCCGATCTCTACACTCGTTCCCACAGAACCAAAGCATTCGAGCGTTCCTTTCTCGCCCGCTCCACCACAGTGTGGAACTCAATCCCTCCTTTTATCCGCCATGCTTCTTCACTGGCTTCATTTAAATCCTTGCTTTTCCAACATCTCCTGACCTCCCAAATATATACCCAGAAAGCAGGTCAATCATTTGCTTAAATAAATCAGTATTGAATAATAGATTTCGTTGCTTAAGCCATTTTTATTTATTTTTCCCAAAGAAGAAGTAGACTATGTAAAGACTTTATTGCTATCCCAATAGTTTATTTTATTTAGTAACTGTTGTTATCTACATTTGATTAAAATCCTGTCGTTTCGTAATTTTAGTTATTTCATTTCTATTTTTATTTTTCTTATGTTTTTGTGACTTTTAAATGCTTCATAATTTGTAATATTCTGTAGCCTTCTGGCAAGATATATATTATGTTTATTTATCTGTTCATGCTTGTCATTCCAAAGGGACTTGGTCCCAGAATAAAATTTGTTTTCTATTCTATTTTATTATCTTTCTCTGTTTTTCTAATCCTAGAGCTAGTATAAAATCCAAGCAAAAGTAGAGGGGAGGTCAAGGAAGTTACATTGCTGAAAACACGGAAGATATTTCACATGCAAGGATTAGGAACCCACAAGCATAAACATTGGTCACTAACCCAATCTTTTAATATTGAAAAGGGAAAGGTAAAAAGAGATCTTACATAAATGTTAAGACCGTGGAAAAATTCCAAAGCCCTTGATTCTGTTTTAGTTTTAGAGACTTAAGGGCTTTTCGTTGGAATTTTTCACTGTCTTACCCATTTTTTAATCTTTTTGTCAATTGCAAATAACAACTCCTAGACTGAAGGATATGTTTGATATTGGAAATCTTAAACGTCCTCTATAGATGATCAGAGTCTATCGAGGGCCAGGCAGGCTATATAAGGTGGATTTATAAGTTCGCTGTCACTAAAAGATTTTAAATAATTTCTAGTAAATAAGGAAATAATTTATCGACTACAGCCGGATTTGAACATCAGATATTCGACTCTGCGCTCTATCACTGAGCTAGACCACAGCAAAATAATAAATAGAAAAGTATAAAACTATAACGAGGTCTGAAAAAAAATTTGATTTTAAGGCCATGATGTAGGATATTGTTACATACCTATTTATTATTAAACATACTATTTTTTATTATTGACAACTGTTTGAAGGATATGTTTGATTTTAAAAAAACTTATATTTCCTCGACAGAAGGATTCTATTCAGGTCCAAATAGGTTGTAGAAGATGGACTGAAAGATTTTTAATATTTTCTCTTAACCCAAATAATGTATCAGCTATGGCCGGGTTTGAACACAGGACTTTCTGCTCAGCAACTCAGCTCTCTACACTAAGGTTTCACGGTCCCTTATTAAAGAACAAATACTAAAAACGAAAGTGATTTATTAAATTTTTTTTTTTATACTTTCCTCTTGGCATTTGCCTGTTATTCGATCATAATATTCCGAGGAATCCCTTTCCTATAATTCTCGAAGCGAAGATACTGCTTATATGATAAAGTTACGGTAAAAAAAAAATAATTAAAAAAAATGAAAAAAATTGTGATTTTAAGTCATGATGTTGGATATTGTTAGGTACTTATTTATTATTAAACATATTATTATTTAGTATTGGCAACTGTTCGAAAGATATGTTTGATATTAGAAAATTTTAACTCTGCAGAAAGAGTTTATTGAAGTCCATATAGGTTGTAGGAGGTGGACTAAATGATTTTAAATATTTTCTGTTGTACCAAGTACCTAGGTGATAAACAACGAAAACGATTTTAATTTGAATATAAATAGTAAAATATCCGTGCTTGGGTTTGCAGACGATTTGGTACTGCTGGATGAAGAAACGGGAACTATAAAGCTAAATACAGAAACGTTGATCAATGCAAGTAAAGAAATAGGGCTGGAAGTAAATTCAGATAACACTAAGCATGTATATGGTTAGTAGCAGAAAGGGAGAAATTTTGGTGATATTGTTGGAGGAGGGAATCAGATTGAACATGCCAAGAAGTTTAAGTACTTAAAGTCTATGGTAACTAGGAAAAACGAAATTCAAGAGGAAATAAAGGGACGATTAAAGGTGAGAAATGCTTGTTATTGTTCGGTCTCAACATTACTAAGCACAGTTCTTCTGTCCCGAAATCTGAATTTATAAAACCATCATCCAACCAACTCTTCTTTACGGATGTGAAACTTGGCCGCTAATGCTGAAGGATGAACAACGTCTTTAGATATTCAAAAATAGTGCTGCGTAGAATATTCGGTCCATAAAAGGATGAGAGCACGAGGGAATATAGAGGATCACATAACGCAGAATTGCGGAACGTACATCTGGTAAATATTATTTAAGTGATAATATAAAAAAGATTAAAATGGGACTGTAATGTTGCTGGGCTTAGTAATGAACGAATTCCTAAGATGTTAATAAGCGGTGTTTCGATTGGGAAACGTCAGAGGGGTAGCAGTGAGGCGTAGGTGGGAGGATTGAGTTAAGTGTGATCTGGCGGATTAGGGTTGGGGTAGTGGCCCGCAGAAGGAAGTTTGTAAGCAGAGATTAGTGGCAACGGCATTGAGCCTTCGGGTTCGCTAAGTCTTATTATTATTATACCAAATAATGTATAAGCTACAGTCGGGTTTAAACCCTGAACTTTCTGCTCAGCAGCTCAGCTCTCTACACACTACAGAAAAAATTCTAAAAACAAAAGTAATTTACTAAATATCATTTTTCTCTTTTTTACCTCCCCTACACATTTGCCTGTTTCCTAGGTATCCAAATTCCTATTGTCTTTGAAGTTAAGATATCTCTATTATAAAATCAGTCCCAGTAAAAATGAGCAGTTATTTCTTCGCTTTTTTGAAATTACATTACTTGATCCAGAGAAATCGTAAGGTATTCCTTTGGCAGTAATAACCTTGTTTTGTACTTCCATACGCTCGGGTGGACCTCCACCGTAGAGGAAGAGCTCCTGTACATCTGAGCTGGTAGATCCGTCAATCCTCTGAAGTGCTCTTCCCATCCCAGTAGAGGAAGAACTGTCATCTCTTAGAGCCGCAAGTCTTTTAAGGGAGCCGGCTTTCATAGAAGAGCGGTTGCACTTTGTTAAAGATATTGCTGAATACACTCCACTCCCAGTTTCCGGCTCAGTGATTCTTCTCCTTTTAATTTTGACTACGGGCTTTCCTTTTAGTTCGCAGTGAACTCAAAGTTATGCGGTTGTAAACTTTTCTCTTGGAGTAATTAGAACTACCTTTATATTAAAAAGTCCTCAAAAAGGTTTTGTGTCCTAATTTAGTTCGTTAAGTGCTTTGGAATATTTTTCAATTCAAATTTTATGTCACACAAACAAAAATATAATGAAATGCGCAATAAAATAAAATGTACTTAATGCAAGAGGGATTTAAGATATTTCCATTTAGTAGAAGCATTCTGATAGCATGAAATTAGAAATTATTATTTTACATACACACACACACACACACACATATATATTGGTTTCTACTTATCTTGACTGTTATGGAAATTATATCGTGTTTTAGATCTTGAGTTTCAGTCTTTGACCACCCTATCTATTACAACTTACACAGGTCATTTTACATCTATTTTAGTGTGCTATTTAATGTTTTTACTAAAAGCTCATTTGTTCATTGTCAGGGCATGAGTATGAGACTAACCTAGTCTCGAAACGTCGCCTAAGAAGTTAAAAAAAAACTGAAACTCAAGATCTAAAACACAATATATATATATATATATATATATATATATATATATGTGTGTGTATATACCCAATTCGTAAGTGAATTCACATAATAAGATCATTGCACATCGGGTGTGAAGCTCGCTCCTCGGAAAATTTTTATTGCGAGGAGCAGATTGAACACTATGTGTGGAATGTAAGGTAAAATGAAATACATCATTAAAAAATTATAAATATTTATTTCAAAAATAGTTAGATAATATAAAATTGTTATTTTGCTTTCAATAATGAAGAACAGAATATAATGCAAATAAAACTTTTAAAAAGTTTAAAACAATTATAGATAATAGATAATTTTTAGATTTTTTGGTACACAGTGGTACTCATGCTCTAACAGTAAAAAATGAGCTTTTAGTAAATGCATTTAAATTTAAGAACTAAATGGAACTCAAGAATCAGAATATACAAACAAGTATTTGGACTCTTGAACTACTTGGATAATTTTTGTAAAGTATTTATTTACAAACAAAGGAAATTAGGATAGTTTGAAAATAACGAAACAAAGAGTTATGTTCAATAGGATACAATCAATTTAAAACAACAAATAATTAAAAACAAAATCCATTATGCATTTATAGAAACATTTATCATAGATTAAATAGTTTTTATTTATAAATAATTATTCCATGCTCAGAAAGGTTATGTTTGCACAACAAAAACATTCAGAGGGCTATGATTAATAAAATATATAAACGTTTAATTTCGTTATAATTTTAATGAATTTCAATTTTATTGAACTTTATATCCTAGATTCATGCTTCTTATTTTTTTCTTTGCCTTTGTCATATCCCGTTTAGCTTCTTATGCCAAGCAATGCCTATTTATAAAAAGGTCCTTGCTACGAGACCGGCTGAGGCAGATATTTCTATATTTTGATAGAGGCCATGAATTGTCACAATGGGACCTAGAGACCTCCTACTAGGGTCCAAGCCACTACTAAGTAGGTACCCTAAACCAATGGGAAAAATCTGAGCATGATCTCGGCCGAGTACAACATATACTTCATGAACTACAGTGGTGCAAAATAATTTAATAAGACATTGTTACCTAAAACATTGATTAAGAATATAGTGTTGAACAAAAAAGAGACATCAGTATGGAACAAAGAATTGATTATTTAATTTCAAAAATACGAGAGAAGATAAAGGCGATGATATTTTCTTCTTTATTAAAGCTACGAGAATTATCTTACTTAACATCCGTTTTCAAGGCTAGAGTTTGAAATGAATATTCCTACCAAAACAACCGCTTATCAGTCCAAATGAAATGGAACAATAGGAGCGACTCAATAGATGAATATTTTAAGGACCCCCAAGAAAAATTTGATCTAAATCAGGACGAACAAATTGTTGTAAGAATGTGTGTATAACAGATTATAAGAAGGGTGAGATAAGAGAGTAAATAGGATATGGTGTGGTTCCTATGTTTCCATGCCCTTTAAGTATTCATTTAAGCAGCAGACCTGGAGATAGTAGCTCGCTGAAACCCAACTTATTCCTGTATCTTGGAACAATCAGATCCACTCCTTGTACAATCTTACTATTATCTTCTCAGGCACTCTAGCCAATATTTATGTAAGAGGAAAAAAAACAAAGAAAAAATTCCTCTTCTCTACATATAATTTCTCATGATGAATTTAAAAAAAAAATGAATTTAAGTTATTTAGTAATGTGGCCATGTTAGGTAGATAGTTCGATACACTTTAACCAAAATTGTAATTTTTATCAATTACTTTTTAATCAATTTTTATTCGGGAACAATATTTATTACAAAAGTACAATTTTTTTTTATTAATTGTTATTATAAAATAATAAACTTCTTGATTGCAACCACAATGACAATTAGAAAATTAAATTGGGTTTTTCTAAGAAAAGTATTAGATATTTACTTGGCAAAGTTTTTAAAATCTATTTATTATTATTATTTAAAAATGATCTCATTAAGACTAAAATAATAAACTTCTTGATTGCAACCACAATCACTATTAGAAAATTAAATTGGGCTTTTCTAAGGAAATTATTAGATATTTTCTTGGTAAAGTTTTTTAAATCTATTTATTATTATTATTTAAAAATGATCTCATTAAGACTACGCAAAGGTGTGCATCTGCCTTTCTTCGTGTTTATACTTCTAATTGCAGTTTTTCCTATTTTTTAAAATTTGTAAAATGAGTTAAGTGACTCGACAACCCACCCAAAAAGAAATATCTTTATCAGCATTGTATATCTACAATTTTTAATACTGTTAATTAATTTTAAAAGATTAATTTTGGTTTTTTTCAATCAAACACTAATCAAAATGATAAGTGTGGATTTTAGAATGAATCCGAAAGTACAAGAGAAATATTCATATTAAGAAAAACGTCTGCTCTATTAACATGCCACAGTGTTATTAATAGAACTCTTGTTATTTTATCTTTTGCAAATGTCAACATTGATGGTGTAGAAGTTCCATTTTCAGTTTAGTGATTTTCCAAAATATCTGTAGAGGTAATAAACTATTTATTTTTTTAGTAAACAAAGTATGCTTATCTTTAACAGTCACATATCAAGATTACTAGAGACCAGATTAGTAAAGCAATTATTTAACTACTTTCGGAAAAAACATAACCAAGAACAACTGATTCATTGAGGTCCAGGATGATTTAAATGAGTTAAATTTAACAATGCGACAAACTGCTGACAGAAAGAAAAGAGGAATCTGAAGTCTAAGGATACGAGACAAATTAAAAACAGTTGCAGGGAAACAATACACCATTACTGATGAAAAAAAGACTGCCAGGTATGAAAAAATGAAGAGGTTTTGGGAACAGAAGAGGAGGACACAAAACAGCTAATATTTTAAAGACTATGGATTGATTCAAGTGCTCCAATGTGGTCTTAAAAAAAAAGAAGAAAAATATAGAAAGTGTTAATATTTTGAGCAAAACTACTACGAATAAATAAAAAAAGATAACAAAGATAGCAAAAAATCATTTCTGAGACCAACCTCCTATCCAACCAACCAATGCTTATTTATAATATTTACTTCTAATTTCTATTCATTATATATAGTAGAAATAATATATGATTTAGTAATATATTGTATATTATGAAATAAATTTCAAATATTAAAAATTACGCGTGTAAACTTCATCGAGGTCAAGATAAAGCGGTTTACGTATAAACGCAGGCACGATCGCAGCCTCTTATCTCTGGAGTACTCACCGCTGGCTTATTAACATGCATCGCACTCAAACAGCTAAGTTGAGATGGTTCTCTAATTCCCTTATCCCTAGGTAGTCTTTGACGTATCCTTTTGCATGGTAAGAAGAAATAGTTCAAATACATGTCAATAATAATAGTAAAAAAAAAAACTTTCAACAAAGCGATTCAATTTGTGAATTTATCGGTCAGACCTAATCTACTTCCCATAATAGCTACAAAAGCTTGATTTTTAGTTTTCTATGAACTATTTTATTTCTATAAACTATAAATCGATCTTCCTTCCTATCTTATCTTACTATGCCTATCCTGGATGAACACATACTAAGGTGATTCGGAGATCTACTTAGGATGGAACCATAGAGAATTGCCAGGAACACTTACGAGACACGCACGGAAGGAAAAAGGCCCAGAGGAAGGCCTGGCATCTCCTGTAAGAACAGCGTAAGGGATGGACTAGAGCAGAAGAAGAGAGTTGGCTCAGGAAAGAGATACTTGGTCGAGGTTTATAAGCGGGATACTCACACTGCACAGCGGTAGGTGAGGCATAGATTATGATGATGATGATAAACTAACTATCTTTTTTTGTTGCAGTTGATTCAGCCAGTAGAAATAATCTTTTCGTAAAGCTACGTATGCCTTAGTACTTGGCACAACACCCTACCATGTCTTCGGACATGAAAAATTGCTAATTTGAAGATTCTGGTCAGAATAATGGGACAATCTTGTTAAATTATTGTATTGTCATCGGTCCTTGAGATTTGTGCAAAGTTTTAATTTTTAAGTTTTTTAGTCGACGTTTTGAAGCGGCCGGAATTCGAGGTCAAGGATTCCTTTAAACACATACCAGTATATACAGGCGAAGCTAATAAAAGCTTCTTAAAATTGATATCCATATAAGTTATTGTCTAATTTATCATATTGTATAATAAATTGTTGATAGTATAATTTATGATAATAATAATATATCATCTTTCAAAAAATTACCCATGACTCTGCAGGTTTCCTCTGTAGTCGTCGTGACCTCCGTTGAATTCAGACTGTTCTCTCCATCGAACCATTCATCGTTTTCTGCTGTAAAAAATAAAAATGAATAAATAAACGAAATAATTTTAATAATAAAAACAATTGTTTCTTTCTTTGCCTTACTTAATTAAGCAGTTATTAGAAGGAACAATAAAATAATGGTTAAAATTATGCACATACAAGAACTCTCGAATTATATATATTCCGTAGGTTGTGGCTTCGAGTTGAGTTGCAAGTTTTAACTGTTTATTCGTTTTATTTTTAATATTTTCCAAAAATACAAGTTATCGTGAGCTTTAGTGGAAATGATAATGTAATTATGGGCAATGATTAGAGTTCGGTGCTGTTTCATCAAAAAATAAAAGCTAAACTATCATTTCGAAGTATAGAATATGTATTTGTTGGAACGTTCGTTTCTAGATAAAATGATTATCGAAGTATTTCCCATAATCACGTTCTCTTTACCATACGACAGCTGCATAACATGTATTTTTTGAAAATATTAGAAGGGAAGCAAATGAAACGTTTAAACCTGTTGTGGCTCAATTCGAAGCGACAACGTACGGAATAATTACCTCCTATTCATTTCTATAATATATTTGTCCTACAGGTGGTATTAACGAACATTTTTAATTGACAAACAATATAAAAGTTTCAATAGAGTTTAATTTAACATACATTAAATTATTAGAGCCTTAAGCCTCTGAAATACTGTAAAAAACTAACCAGTCAACAAGAAGTGTTTGTGGAACGTCTCAAGGCTAAAATACTTGCGATTTTTCCTATGTAATTCTAATTTATAAATTATTCCTATTCTTAATTTTGTGTTCATTTTTATTGATTCATTCAAAGTATAGTTTGAAATATCAGTTTTCCTAAATAAATAATAAATATCTTTTCACGTAAACAATTAAACAATAACAATCATTAACCCGGAACCTTATATAAATTATAATTTCAGACTTATTAAATAGTCTATATAGTGAACGTGCTTCCATTGTTACTGAGTTGCCATGTCAATAGCACGTTCTCTGGGCACCAAAGCGAAACTAAACTTATCTACAATACCAAAATTATATCTGGAGGGATTGGGTTTAGAGTTTTGAAATTCAATACCCCACTAGTTTCTGAAATATATTATATAAATCTAATATTTTAAATAAGTACAAGGGTTAATCGATTGCTGAAAACATGACTTTATTTGGTTTGATGATACATTAAATCAAATATAAAGTCAACTATAAACATAACAATTAAATAACACTTCTTTTCTAGTCTGCACATACATATTCATACTGTCACTTAAAGAAAAAAAAAATAACATATCACAATCAATCATCTGGAAATAAACACATGTGTGAATTTATATTCATAAAATGAAACCGTCTAGTAATTAATCTATAAATCAATCCACTAACTCTAACTAGTGGATTAATTTAGAGATTTTTCCCTAATTCAGGTAGTTCCATTTAAGCCCTAGTAAAAATCGAAGTAAACCTTGGTTAATTCTTCCTTAAATTCCCTTTTGGTACAACTTTCATTAAAATCTATCATCTCTGAGAACTGAAAAGAAAATTTAAGATTAATATATTATTTAGCCATAAATTTCTTTTTCTGTTTTCAGATATGATCAATTTAGGGAGCGGAATGGCTCAGTGGTAGAGTGCTGAGTTGCTATGTATTGAAAATCCTGGTTCAAATCCCGCTGCTGTTAATACTTTTATTTAGTCTGTTAGCAGCCGGAGATGGATAATATGGGATCTAGGACCTGCTGGTGTTAGCCCAGCCTCTATATAATCGTTGCCCAAATTAAGGAGGGGGAAATCTGGCGGTTGGGCGTGATCTAGGACAAATCACCTCCCTGCAGAACCGTTGCATCCATGAAACAGTATAGTCTCTAAAATGTACTGGGCCCCAGACTCGTTCAAGGGTTGTTGTGGTGCTGTTTTTTGTTTGTTTTATATTATTTAGCTAAGATGAGGAAGGGTCTTGGATTATGTATTTAAGATCACAAAGTATTATCTGCCAATAATGAAACGATATGACAAATCCAGTCTATCCGCGCTAATGTATTTTTTAAGACCTCTCTATTTTCCAATGGAAATTCATACTGAAGCTAAATTCAAATTTTTAAAATTTGTTTGAAGGAGCCTAACTTAATATACTACTACCTTTGCAACACAGTTTTAGAAAATAGGAAAGTGAAGAAAAACCTACATACCACCAAAGCTGTTTACCTATCAATCCTACTGTATGGAAGTGAAAGCTGGATACTATTAGATAAGTACTTAAACTGAGTTACTGCTGCTGAAATGAGGTACCTACGGAAAGAAGAAGGCCAACCTAATAGGGATCATATCAGTAATGAGAGGATCTAGGAATTATCTCTCTAAAGGATTCCCTTAAAATGCCGCAATATTGATTTTTTTGACATCTCTACCGTATGAATGATGACCAAAATCCAAGAAAATACTCCCTGAAGTAGTTGGATATAAGACTAACAGGAATAATTAAAGACCCAGAACTCAATGGACTGACAACATATATGAGAAAGAAGAGTGGCAAGAACTGGAATGTCATAAGGGTGTCCTTAATGGATTAAATATATAATTTATTTTATATTTTATTCTATGTATCATCACCATCATCATCATCCGTGGCGCTACCACTGCTGCAGCTTGGTTCGCCAGTCTTCTATATTGGTTGTCACTGCTCTCCAATTGCGGATTCCCAAGATGGACCATACTGGCATCCGCTTCCATTCCATCGACCAATCGGAGCCGAGATCTTCCACTCTGAGATCCCCCCGAGATCTTCTTGTACCATAAATCCTCTCGTCTAGGACCATCTGGATCAGGAATCTGATCCTCGGTCATTCTAATTATATGACGCCCATCGAAGCTGGCCTACTTTTATTACCCTTACAATATCTTGGCTCTTGTGGAGTCTTATTAGCTCAGCGTTCGTCCGTATCCTCCATATCCCATTGGTGCAAACTGGGCCATAAATTCTCCTCAATATATTCCTCTCGAACCTTAGGAGGAGGGCTTCCTGTGAACTGGGTAATGTCTAGCATACGGAGGCATAAGTAAGATCTGGTCTTACCAAGGTCCTATACAAATGG
This sequence comes from Arma custos, assembly GCA_037127475.1. NCBI lineage: Eukaryota > Metazoa > Arthropoda > Insecta > Hemiptera > Pentatomidae > Arma > Arma custos. The sequence goes on from CM073759.1 coordinate 162,525,523, forward strand.
ACCTTCGTGTTTTGAGAAATAACCCTGCTTCTAAAATGCTTCAGTAATCCGAAATAACATTTATTTGAGGACATAATATTGAGAAAATTCATTAACATCGTCCATATTAGGGGGCTCCAATTCTTTTGGGGGCATCTCTATTTCCTCTCTTTCTATTCCAGCCACAGTTCCAGGCGCTGTATGTATCATCAAACCTAATAATGTCACGTTTTTAGCAACCCTTTTACTTATTTAAAATATTAGATTTATATAACATATTTCAGTAGAATATATACTAGCTAAAAATTTGACTACACGGTCGAAATCAGAAGAAACACGTGATGAAAGAATTACAAAGTTCATATATTGTATTATAATTTAATTTATTTATTATCATTTACTTTATATTTATTATTTAGTTAAATATATCTTTTGCTCAGTATTAAGTACACGATGATATGGAGGCCAGTTCCAGGAATATAATGAGTAAAAACTACAAGAAAAACATTATTTTATATCCTATCGAGTTCATTCATAAATTCAGGTTAATTAGGAATTCACAGTTTTTGTATGGAGTTATAAACCGTAAATTATTTAATTAAATGTCAACTGTATACTGCGCTCTGGGGGAGAAATAAAGGACTAGAGAAGTAGCATCGCTTTTTCCAAAGGTTAGCGATGAATAAAGTTTTACAGGGGCTCCTTTCTCCAGTCCCTCAGGTATAGTTTAATCACGTTCCTCTTTCTCTCCCTTCCTTTATTCCTATACTTTTTCCTCCTTTTTTTATTTTTAAGGGGACGATTCCCCTAACATTTGAGAGGATTCTCGAAAAGTAAAAGCCGACTAAAAAATGTATTCAAAGAAGTCCCCTGGCATAGAAATATATAGAGCGTGTGAAGTGTTGGCAACAAAAAGGGGCGGGCGAGTATTTATCGGAGCGACCCGCATCGCCGGGACATTTGAACAGGAATTCTAAACCCCACACCGAGCCCCTTCTCCTAATTAAACTACTTCCATTAGCGAACAACTTCCAAACTACTCGTACGTTTCAATTATACTTGGCAAACACTGTTTTACAACTCTTGATTCAGGCGAATATTCATTTATATTAAACATTCCTCCCGCTCTCAATGTTCAGGTATTCCGATGGTAATTCAAAGAAGGTTAAATAATGATGTAACATTTCTGATTTTGTAGAGAGGCAACTTCGCTAACAATAGCAATAAAAAAGATATTGTGATTTTATCATATGATTGCCCTTAATCAAATAATATGTATATAATTAGATAATTATATACATATTATATGGGTAAAAGTAATATAAAATAATCATGAGATATTCCCCTGTAACCTGCCTTTTCCTTTAGTAATAATTTAAAATGCCAATACTTGTTTTTTAATTAAATGCATGGGGGCCATGGTGGGTGATGTCTCAGATTATAAAAATATCTGTACACCACTTCGGAAAGGGCCTTGCATACACAGTAACGACTTTTTTGTCCTTTTTATCACAAACATCAATATAAAATTGTACCACTGTGACCCATGAAGACTCTTTGCTTGTAGAGACTGAACTGTTTCAAGGACAACAATTGTGAAGGGAAGTTATTTGTCCGATGTCAAGCTCAACCACGAGGTTTTAAAGGGTGCCCACTTTAATGAGCCCAAAGATAGTTGTCAGAAAGCTTCATACACATCTTCGATATAAATGTGAAAAAACACATTTTCTGTTTTCGATATATTATAGTACGTTTTCATCAGGTATGAAATAATTAATATAAAATGCATCTATATAGATATGACTCTATACTCATCTATAATACGTTTATGTAAAATACGTTGACGATACGCAGTGATTATTTATGATCTTTTAAACAGTTTTTTCACACTCTTAAAAAGGGATTTTTTAATACTTTCGATACTCTGTATTTTTATTGACAATATATGAAAGTATATTGTCGTCCACACAAATGTATTTTCGTTTTGACTCTATACTGGGAATACTTGTAAGAAGTATGAGAAAAACAAGGTTGAACAATATAGTTTAGACTGTAAAGTCAGATTTTATTTTATACTTTCAGTGTCCATCTAACTTTGGAATGCGAATAACATAATAATAACATTCCTAAAAAAGTGTTGTATTTTTACCTTATTCTTCATTGTACAAAATGATGGTGCAGCAAATAAAATTGGTACTAGTATGTTTAAGGGCCTGTTGACATCAGCGCGCTCAGGTGTCACTTACCTCAACTATTTGGACCCTGTCAGGTTATGCTGCCTACAATTTATTTTAAATAGTATTGCGTTTCATTATCTTAGATTTTTAGGAAATGAAATAAATGAGAAACATGTGAAGACAAAATAAAACTATATAAAATGAAACATTTATTAGAAGAAATGTTCATTAAAAAGAAGAATATCTAACTAAAATATAATATTTTAGTTAAATATCTTCATTTCTTTTTAAAATATAAATATTTAAAATATGATAATATGAGAAATATGTCAAGAAACAATGAAACATTTATTACAAGCAATGTTCATTAAAAACCACAATATCTTCAGAACCTTTAACTATGAAATACTCTTTTGCTTCTCTACATATTCCTACAAATATCCACTGCTGAGGCAAAATCCGTCCTGTGCTGTTTTTTCTTCTACTATTTAGACTTTCGTCAATTTCTACATACATCCCTGGACCTCCAATAGTTGTTGAAATTCTCTCTAATTTAAAAGCACACACCTCTCTCATATAATTGGAATAATCAATCACTGTTGAATGAGACATGTTAAGCTGTTCTTCACAGCTCCTCCTGAAGAAATTGGAGAGCTGACTTTTCGTCAGTCACCGTGCGAAAAATCTTCATTAAATTCCAAATCATATTGTCAAAATAATATGAAAACACATCCACGTTCACTTGACACAAACAATAACAAAGGACTAAGAAAGGTTACAATAACAGTATGAGATGGTTAAGAAAAGTGACACCTGAGCGCGCTGATGTCAACAGGCCCTAAAACATACTAGTACCATAAAATTTAACATTGTATTATCGGTTTATTTGAATTTTAGGGGTTTAACAATGACGGGAAAGGGCAAAACCAACAGAAATACCCGTGATGCGAATGAGAAAGAGACATTGAGATGACCTTAAGCATCCTTAAGTAGGGTGTAAGTCTGACTCATAGTTTTCAGAGCTTGTTGACTAACTGCTAGTGAATAGACTTATAAGTATACATAGGCTTAGAAGGATATTTTTATTGATTTCAGTAAATATATAATTTCCTAGTAAATATTTAGTTTATTTTTTTTTATAAAATAAATTTTCATTAAAATAGTGGGGGTAACCTGTGGTGTAGTGGTTATCACACAACAATACTATTTCTCTTCTGAATTAAAAATACATTCATGTTCAAATATAAAAACAGCCGATGGTTATATAAAAATGAAAAAGATAGCAAAATAATAACTAGAAAACTGAATTTTAGTTAATTGAAATAAAATAATCGGTACCAAAACGACAAAACTCTTATATACACTATTTAAAACAGTCTGGGGAATCCTGAGTCTGCAAGACTGAAGTACAGTCATAGTATAGTACAGTAGTGCTGACTCTTTACTTATAGAAGTAACAGGTTAACTCAGCGCTTTCCATTCAATTATTTGAATTAGAAGCCAAATTGAAATTTAACTGAAAGCAAGGCTCAGCAGGTCTTTTCATCATCATAGATGGCTCATAGAGCCATATAAATACAAGGCCTTCCGCAACATCAATCGCCAGTCATCTTTGTTCATAGACGCTGCTCTCCAGTTACGGAAGTGTAAGCTGGTCCGAGCGTCTTCAGCCAGACCATCCGCCCATCGTAGCTTTGCTCCACCAACCCAACCCTCCTAGTTCCATGCACTTTTTCTTCTAGGAGTTTTTTAGGGACTTCATTTGTTCCCATACCTGGAATGTGCCCTGCCCATCATAGCCGGTTTACTTTGATAATCCTAATAATGTCGGCATCTTTATATTGTCCTATTAGTTTTGTATTCGACCGTTGCCTCCACGAGTTATTGTGAAATACTGCTCCATTCTCCGTCATCATGCTCAGTAGGTCTACTAGACAATATCTCGAAGGTTTCAATATAATACAAAGGTTGCCGAGAACTCCAGGAATTGGAAAGCGATAATCCTAGAAGGCACCATTTACAAGTGGGCAACTCGCCTCAGAAAGTACTACATAGAACGAAACACCTTCCCACCGTCCTGTTACGGATAGCTGCAAAATGGATTCTCGGGATACTGAGTTTCGTAATCCCTCACAGGGCATGGAGGATTTCGGGCCAAACCTGAGTCCACTAAGCGAATCTCCATAAACTGTGCCAGCTTTGAGGTAGAAAGATCTAGTTTTCTGACGGGAATCGGGAAAGATTTTCTTCAGCTAGTGACTCAAGATAATTAATTACTTATGCTATAAAGATTTTGTGAACAACCTATTTCAATTTCGGAATAAGAGGCGTTCCTGAAATACGTCCGGATTAGGAAAATGACCTACAGCGATAAGGCTAAAAGAAGATTATAGACAATATTATCATGAACGTATCTTCGTCGTAATATGTCGATGCTCTCAAGACCCGTGTGACCATAAGGTAAGGAAGAGTGAATGAATTAATATATCAATACATTGAAGCATAGTATTATGACATATTAATTTAATTTTAATGGCCACCCATAGACATATCTCATTATCTTACCCGGATAATTTTCAATCTTACAGTCCCTCCAGTACTATTGTATGTATTGATTACTGGAATATTCTCCAAGGGTATGTTTTTTTATTGACTATTCACATTGTACCAAGAAAAATAGTAACAGTAAGTTCATTTCTGAAATCCTTTACCCTGTGATAAATCGATTGTAAACACGTAAAAAAAATATATAACAATAACAATGTTAAAATAATAAACTAATTAGTAGATAACGACCCTTTTTTTTTTGCGTGTAAATTTTTATTATCTAAAATATAACAGTATATCGTCGCTGCGACGGAAATATGGTGGTCTGAACATTTGTGGAACTTTGTCTTTAATGAATTATTGTTGTAAACGAAAGAATGCTAATTTCATAACTATGTCGCCCGTATACTAGATCCTTACTGTGTCCAACAAAACTATTATATTGGTTGTACAATGAACGCCACTGTGCTGAAAGACACAAACTTGATTAATATTAATATTTCCTTAATTGCTTGATTTATAAATTAAAAAATAAAGGGAGTCATCTATCTCAGGATCCAGCGTAAAAGGTGATGTATACAATTTATCTATTACAAATTCTAATTATTTTTTGTTTTTGTAAATTTAATAAAATACTTAAATTTATCTATAGCATTAATTTTAATCGACGTGATAAATTTAATCAGTGTATAGTTTCCGTCTTTTTTTTTCATTAATTCATAATTTATTTAATCTATAATCTATTATATAAAGAAAGCTGTAGGAGATGTTTATAAATTTCTAATAAATATGCAATAATGAAGAACGGACATGGGGCAGGCTATACAATACCTGCAATACTGAACGGTCGTGATGGTTTAGCAGTATTGAGCGACGCAGGGGTTATTGCTGAGTTTTGTTATTTGTTTGTTCATTAACATCATAATTTTTTAACGATTAGCTGATACCGGTCAGACTACGAACCTCTATTGTATGTTCTAAAGGACGGCATAACCAAGGATTTTTTATTCGATTTAAAAAAATCCCATTCCGACTGGCCGGGCTGCGAACCTGCGATCTATGCTCACTATTGTACGATAGGTGATTAAAAATAAATATTGCTATATTTATGAGTTACACTAAAATGGGTGACTTGTTAAATATTACTATTAAAAAAATTTGTTTCTATTTTTGTTATTTTTGTTTCTACAAAAAATTTGTTGTTTCAAGGGTAAATATAGCACTGTTTCTTGGACAACGGCTGTGCAGGAAGGTAATTTGTCTTAACTCATGCTCAACCGCCATACAGGGGCTAGATAAATATTACTATAACTCGAAATTTTCCCAAATAACCAGTAGTTAATGAAATTGTTTAAAATTTTATTTAAAATAATTGGAATAAATGATGACTTAAAAAACTACAATACTAATAATGTATTTATCTCTCTAAAACTAGAAATTATTTGAATTTTAATCGCCTTGAACAGGAGTTCCATAAACATTTAATTCCTACTAAATACTAAATAGAATCGTTAAAAATGCTTTAATATAGTTCTAAATTTTAAATATAAGCGGTTTCTGAAGAGATGAGGGTTTTAATAAAAGCAGTAGATGTTTACAAGATGAACTATGTTAGTTCAGGAATTTTTCATAAAGACGCTTTTAGTTAAAAACTAAATTCTGTAAACCGTTACTAATTCTCTCCCTAGCAGGAAATATTGTGGATTGATACATATTGTAAAGCAAACAGAACCACTGCGGGGCTTCAAGCTCTTATGGTACCAGCTCAATTTGGTATTTTTTGGCGGAGAGGTCTAATGGAAGGGACGTGTTCCCGCTTCGCATTCCGCTGTAGCAACAGAAATACACAGGTTGGGCTGTAAGAAGGATTTCGGCTGGAAGTATTCTGTTATTCCGATCGTGTTAACGTTGGGAGATTGGAATTTGTAATCTGCATTACTTTTTTTCATCGTATCTACAAATTTTTGGTCTCTTCATTTCATTCTGAGAGCTGTCTTTAAAACACGTACATGTATCGCTCCTTCATAAGAACAACAGTAGGAATAGTTTTGGTTGAAGCGTTTTATTCATTTTCAACATTTTTTTGAAGTGAAAACTTCTTTAGTCTTTAATAGTGGAGGAGAGCATGCCTGCGAGGGGTATTAGAGAAGGAGACTGGCTGAATTGAGATCTGTTGCGAGATCTTTTAGATACAAAAACAACTAAGTAGTACAAAATTGTTCAGTAAACAACATGAACTACTTGAAAATGTGCATAATTAGTGTTCGGAGTGTCAATATAAGTGAAAACCTTGCTGATGTTAATTTGCATGCGAATTTGAAATTTAAATTGTACATACTATTGACTTAGAAATTAAAAAAAGAACACAGTTATTCCAATGTCTTTAGTTTTCACTTCTATTATTAAATATAAGTCCTCTTGGATGCCTATATTTGTTTTTAAAAAAGCCTTATTTTGAGTTGTATCATGCTTCATAGGAATAAAGACATAGGCTAAAACAATGAAAGTTTCAAGCTTTAAAAAAATTTACATATGGTTAATTAAAGAATTTCAATTACAACGATAGAAATGCTTTGATTTACCAATACCCAAAGTTTTATTATTTTTTTTTTTTTGGTCATCTGGTTTAATTTTGACAAGACATTGAACTTTCAAATACATCTGTTGAAAAATTAGTTTTTTGTAGTATGACATTGTTCTTTTGTAGGAGCGATTGGTACAGTAAAACGTGAATAATCCGAACGTCAGTTATCCGTAATGTAGAGATTACAACAAAGAGCCTGGATTTTCATTCCTAGAAAATTAGTTTGAAGAGCATTTTCTTTAAATAAGATATTCTAGAACTATTATAATGAAACTTCAGTCTTGGTGTTTCTTAATGATTATGCTTTTAGCAGTTTGAGTCATGTTATTTATTCGATAAAAACAGTTTGAAGAGACGGAAATTCAACATTTTGTGGCTAGGAACAGATAAATGGCTAATTACCTGACGTGTACTACAATTTAATATTTTTGTTATATATAAACTTAATGATTGCTTTGATTTTTTTTTTATAAATGAATTTTAATAATCCCAACGTTTGATTATTCGACAACCTAAAGTCGATATTTGACGCTCTACTGTATACACATTTTAATATAACATATTTTACAGTAAACACTAAAGTATTGGGTCAAAAACATAAAATAATTTTTTATTTTGACTTAATGCGACCTTTGGCTTAAATAATAATAAATTAAAAATATCTCGGGCAGATTTAATTTTAACATGCATTCTGTAAATTCGATTTTTTAGAAATGGAAAGAAATTGCAGAAACTGTATGGAGTTGACTTATAAATTTAAACTAATATATATATATATATAAAACGATTCCTTTTCTTAAGTTTCAGTCCTTTTTTTTATTTATACCGTTTTTCAGGCGACGTTTCGAGACCAGACTTTGTCTCATAATCAGGCCCTAACAGTGAAAAATGAGATATTTTAAAATAAAACCAATAAACAGCACACTCAAACAAAATAAAAATGATCCGTTTAAGATGTAACCAGATATTGTGTACTTAAAATTTTAAAAATCCATCTCCCTATCACCGACCTCACACTATACACAACATGTTTTCTCTGTCCTGATCAACGCTCAAGTAATCCGTTTCCAGGGGACAGTGGCTTTATTTACTTGCTATATTCGATTATCTAAATCATAACCTCATTCTGAATTAATTAAATTCGTGTAGCATGAGCTCAGACCTTGAACATCAGATTTTTTATTTACAGTACGATCTTTATATGTTTCTATAGTTATAATTTCTTTTAAAGTTATTTCTCCTGGTGTATCAACTTAGGTTCATCAAATTTAAATGCATGTTTTGTATTTCTAAAGTGTTTATTGAGAGCTGTCTGATCTGGTTTATTAGGGTTTTTTTCCATTGCATCACAACTATATTTGTGTTGGTACACTCTGCGTTTTAAGTATTGCTATGTTGTTCCAAAATATGATCTACCGCATTTATCCTCACACTGTATTTCATACACTATATTCGATTTTAGTTCTAATTTATCTGAATCTTTTGTTTTTGTAAATAATCTTGACACTGTGTCAAGTGGAAGTCTATAATTAGCGGATAGTATGTAGTTATGGAACTATAACATGGTATTCCTTCTCTGGCAGGGGTGCCGCAAAAAAGGTTCTACTCGAGGAGTGAGCACTTGACACAGTTAAGTTCCAAGTTAATGAGCATTACTTAAAAAGGTGCACGCAGTCCCTCAATTTTGTAAAGCTATTCTCTATTATACAGCTTTTATGAAAAGAAATATATACTATACCTAAAATACTGAACTTTGAACCTTTACAATAATTATTCACTATATTATAACATCTATGAAAATCAATTGATGTTAATTTTAAGGCATAGTTTAACAAAAAAATTATTTATTTAAAGGTTATATCATACTTTAAAATGTTGGACTATTTACAAAAATGTAATAGGTATGAAAATAAATTCATAGTAGCTTTAAAATATTGGACTATTTTCCATTATATTTTCTACTAACTATAAAGTAAACTTTATGAAAATCCATTTTTATTAATTTAAAAACATTGAACTATTTACTTTCATATTTACTATTTAGAATATTATAACCTTTAAAAAAATAAATTTATGCTAAATTAAATACATTGAACTCTTTACTATATTTTAGCAATTATAAATATAACATATACTAATCTTAAAATGTTGAATTATTTACATTTAGATTTTCTACTAATACTAACTACAATATAAACTGAATGAAAATCAATTTATACTAACTTGAAAACACTATAATGTGTGTGTATATATATATATGTATATATATATATATATATATATATATATATATATATATATATATATATATATATTATACGCATCTCATAACGTTCATATAACTCCAGATTTGAAATAAACTTTTTAATTAAATAAAGGTTAACGTTTTTATCTACGTTTTGTTTCTATTGTTTTTAAAAATTTATTTATTTAGGGTTTTCTCCAACCAAATCTGATGACAGTACCTATTACTCCCCAGGCCTTCCTTTTTAGCGCAACTTCGCCATTCAGACCGTATCCTGAATTTGGTAAATCCACGAAACTTAGGTAAACTTCGTTGAACTCTACTACTTCTTTCTTCAGACCCAGTTTTAGGTGAATTTTTATATTTTTCAATAATTAATACTCATTAGGAATCCAAACCACTCTAGTCGCTTGATTGTAATTTTTTCCAGGATGGTCTCAATTGAAATTAATTTTTATTTAATTAACTCGTTAGCTTGGTATTCTTGTATATGTATAATACTTTTCTTGTTTTTTTCGTGTATTTTGCTAAAGTAGTTTTTAATACAAAGCCTTTATTTATTTATTCATTTATATAATGAAATTAGGAAGTAAGAATCGAAGTATTTTGAAATATTAAGTAACAAAACAATAATTATATAAAGAATTAAAAAGAAAGTTTTTGAAGAAATGCATGTATCGATTGAGCTGAGCGTCGCATTCCGTCCTGACCTTAAGATCCACTAGCTGCTTCTCAGCTAAGAGTGTGCATTCAGTAATTTAAGTTCATATCCAACAATCTCATCTTGTTATGAGTTTGTGCAACTGAATGGTATGAGATTGCAATGCATCCATCTTGCCATCCATGGACTAAAAAATGCAATAAAGCCGTATTAACTTTAAATAAACAATGAATTTCATGAAATAGCATAAATTATTGGGGATAACGACTTTAATTATGGTTCATGAATAATATATAGGCTTTCCCTATTTCTTAAACCTGGGGTTGATGTGATCATTTATAGAAAATAATGCCATTTATTTTTGTTATAAATGTATTTCTATTTAAATAATGAGAAAATGAATTTGTGTTTTACTTCATAGTGTGAGAGGCACAAAAGAGTGTTGTAAAAGAAGAAGAGGAGTTTGTGTACTAAAGAGACACTGTGTAAGTAGAAATATAGTGACTATTATTACAAAAATATATAATCAAGGTATTGATTAAAGTTTTCAATAAATATCTAACTCAATCCTCAAGTCTTTATCACAAAAAAAGGTTAATCGAGGCGTTCAGGATCAAAAGAGGATTTCTTAAAATTTCAACAATAGACTTTTTCACATTTTTCGCTAGTTTTGTTTAGCAATACTTTATGCTCTCGAAACTTCAAGTTCAGAACCTCACTAAAGAAATGAGGCCCAAATGATAAATAAGCCGGCAAAGTGCTGTGTCGACTAAACTAACGTCAGGACTGCTTGTCACTGATACCACCAATGATTGTCACAACACATCTCTAATGAAATGTATCAAGATAATACAGTTTATCTATATACAAATATATTGGTTGAATGTATTACGTTTGAATATAAAAATAAAACGGTCTAGATAAAGAATTTAAAAAGTGCCTCATGGAGGAAAACTTATTTGTTTTTCACTAAACGTCGCCTACTTGAAATATGGGACACAGAGGGTTGATCCTACTCTTTCTCTGACAGATTTATTTCTGTTAGATAGGATATATTTTTGCATTCAAATGCTCTTTTTAGTTAATATGACTTTATGTATATAACAGAAGTTATTATAGGAATTATTTTACGTAATTATATAAACTAAATTGTCTTACAATTCCGTTATAATTATTTTAATCACTTAAATGTAAATGCAATGAAGTGCAATGAGATATATTGTAAATTGAAGTACTGAAAGTTATAACTTTTCTAGACTTTTATAGTTTTGGTTTGGTAATAAATTGAAAAACTATATCGCCTTGAATGAATTTCAATTTTTCCAAAATAATCTAGCAAAGGATACATTAAGTGAACTTCTTATTATTAGTGTTCATTCCTTTTATAATTTTCTTTAAAGTTTTTATAAAATCTAGTTTTGAACTGAATGTTAAATTCAAAATAAGTTATTTTTCACCTTGAAAAAACTTATAAAACACAACCCAACTTCAAAATGCATTAAGATACCAACCAGAGAAAACATTCCACCACCTCTAATGTCCAAATGTTACAACTAAGAGTAGAATATTTTCTCTGGTTGGTTTTTTTTTGCATTTTTAAGTTGGTATGTGTTTTATTTCTTTTATTCCGAAATAGTATTTTCTTTACATCCTGAAGATCCTTGGATAGGCGAAATATTGTCAATTATTTCTGTTTCATGTTTTTATTTTTAAGACTTTAGGGTTATTTTTTGGATTTTTCCGTTCACCTCTTGAATCAGTTTGAATGTTTTTCCATCACGGTTTATCAGTATTTTAAACCACTATTTCGAACTGCTTAAAAAAAAATAAACAATACAAAAGATAATAGGTGGTCATATTAAATCATAATGACGAAATGATTTGGATAGTAGACACTGTTTGTGCAATTTTAAAAATCTAAAAACTGAGGACTAATTTACATAAATAAAAAGTTGAATTACAACTGTAAAAAAAAATAGTTACCTAAAATAAGATGAACTGTCCTTTTTTGAAAAATATTTATGCCTTCGTTATTTTCATAGTCATTAAATGAGTTCTAGTACTCTCTGAAATCGAGCCAAGTGCATCCAAACATGTAGAAAAAAAAATTTTATATTTAGATGAATGAAAAACGGATAATTGGTACTAATTTTAGCCAAAATTATGCATAGCAATATTTAAAATTTTAAAAATTTTCTTGGATTACGTGATGCTCTTTTTTATAACCAAAATCTGATAAATCTATATTTTAAAAGAAAAAAAAGACAACTGCTCATAATTTTTTTAAAAAGTTTTAATGTGAAGTGATTGGTTTATGATGATTCAGGAAAATAATTAAAGAAATATGCCGCAATCACAAGAAAGATATATAAAATATGTAAAACATATTACATCGTCAACGCTCACTACCCATTAAATGTAGGCAAGATGTTTAGTAAAAATGATAAAAAATAAAATTACTTCACATACATTTTTTTTTTTTAAATTTAATGTCTATATTAGATCACTTAAGAAGGGTGACATAAAGAAAAAGTAGAAAACCTTGATGCAGGTTATTTCAGTACTATTTTCTAATAAACTAATTATATTTATGGAGAATGGAGATAGTTGGGGTGCAGTCAAAAAAACACCAAATAAGTCAATACTTATTTTTATTTGTGCCGCCGTTTCGGCGTACTTTGTAGGTCATCTTCAGGGCTATGAGAGAAAAACAAACAAAACAAAAAACTATAAAAAAAACATTACAGTACCAAGAATATAATAACATATAGAGTGAAGAAAAGTAAAAATAATTACATTTATATAATTAAGGATAAACAATATAAAATAGAGAAGAAATGTACAGAAGGGTGATAATGTAAACATAATACAAAGAGAAAGAAAAATGAGAAGGTAAACGGAAAGATACAAAATGAAAAAAGTATAAAATATAAAAAGGTGAGATATAAAGTTATGGAAAATCTAGTTTACTTACAGATAAAATATAAAATGTATGATAATAGAATCCTGGAGGTTACATAAGTAAAACGTATAAACAAAGATACCAAAATATGATGCCAAGGAATAAATACAGAAGAAATATGTTGAAAGTAATGAATAGGAATCTCGGTGAATGACAGGTAGAGATGTAAAAATTTGAAAATATAAGTACGGGATATAATATAAAATGTATTTAATTTTATTATTATAAATTTGAAAATTAAAAAATATGCTATCTCTAATTATGTTTATGTTTAATATAATTTTTATTCGTTACTGTTATTTGGTATTAAAATATATTACTTGATGCGGTTGTGTTTGCTTCGCTGTTGTGCGTTTGTTGAGTGTTGTTGATACATTGTTGCTGCCACCAGCAAAACACTTCACCGTCCAGGCATAGGCAGAAGTCGCAGGGATCTTCTCGGCTTATCTAAAAATAATTATAATAATCAAATTAAACTTATTTTATTGAATATTATTTAATAAAAGAACCTAATTAAATTTTAAGTTGGATATTTTCTTGTTTTTACAATTTTTAAAATGTTTTTTTGTAATTAAGCCTTATGGAATTATTCTAATGTAAAGTACACACTAACTAATATTTTAATTTTGTGACTAGTAGTTCCTATGGTTCGGTAGATTACATTATATATACGTAAACACTACATACAGGATATATAATTTCATGAGAATACCTGGTTGGCATTATTTGATTAAGGCATGATTAAGTTATTTTGATAGTATGATCGGTGTAAAAATTGTAAGCTGCTTATTAAACCTTACCGCAAAATAATATATGATTTGATTCATTGCAAGCAATATGAAGATCGTAACTTGAAACATTTATTGTGAGCGGATTATAAGGATTTGCCATGAAATATTACTCGTACTAGCAATGCCGCTATGCCTTCGCTATATTAAGAAATTTATATCATAAACAGTTTCAAAGTAAATAAATTTCTGTTTCTACAATACTTTTTTTTTGTCTATAGTTTATAATATTTTTCATAAAAGTAGATGAACAATACAAAAACGGTGGGATAAAGCAACTACTATTGGAAACCTAGTTTTCATCATATTGTAGTTTTTGATCAGCAAGATGTGCATCCTGGATCTAATTTTTAAAAGATCTATTTTTTTAAATTTACAAAATACTGATTATACTTACATCTGTCAATGATATTTTGTAATCATAATTATAGACCCTAGTTTTCTGTATTAAAAAATCTGTCGACAGAAGACTAACCCACAGAAAATAATTCTCATGACCATGCTTACTTAGTCCTGAGTGTTTATCTAGCAACTATGTTTGGGCATAAATAAAATTCCTTCTTTTTTTATTTACCTTCTTTACAAAGGAAAAAAATTCTAAACAACAAAAACCATTATTTAATACTGGTTCATTTAAGCAAATTGCTAACATGCATTGGGAGCATCTATTTCGGAATGGAGGAGAAATTGGAAAAGCAAGGGTTTAAGTAGCGATAGGAAAGAAGCATGGCGGATAACACTGGTCGACAAGGTTTTTTTCACAAGAGGTCTGAATAGTGAATCTAGTGGCATTTTCCATCCTGAATTCAGATGTGTAGTCAGAATTTTCCCATCAGGCATAGTTTTTCTGTAAAAGCTACTTTTCAAAATATGATTTTAGCGTTTTCTTTGACCTGTCATAGGAACCGTTACCCCAAATGTAGCTATTTTACTCAAGCTGTATTATTGAAATTATTTGCAATGTCATGCTGAAGCGCAATAAAACATGACTGTGCAGGTTCATTGTTGTTGTTTATACATGTTCAGACCTCTTTGGCATTGTGATGTGTCAGTATTGAGCTGACTGTGAGATTGTTGAGTAGTGAAACATTTCCTTCCTTTCTGTTTAGAAGTGTATTGTGTATGTTGTATTTCTGTGCTTTATTTTTTCATCATGCCAAGAAATTGTGTAAATCATGCAGATAATTTCTGCTATATTTGTGGTGAGCTGACCTTCAAGTCTCAGAGGCGAAATTTGACCCCACTTGTAAAGAAGTGTTATAAACTTTACTTTGGCTGTCAAGTTGGTGATTTTGATAAGAGCTGGGCCCCAAATACATGCTGTGTTTCATGTGTTAGACTGCTGACTGGGTGGAAAAATGGTACACATCATATGCCATTTGCAATTCCTATGATTTGGAGGGAACCGAAGGATCATTTAACTGACTGTTATTTTTGTTTGACAAATATTAAAGGAATCACATCTAAACCAAAATATACAGTTAAGTATCCGAATTTTCAATCTGCAATGAGACCTGTCTTACACAGTGAAGAGTTCCCCGTACCAGTATATGCAGATACAACCTTAAGTGATAACTCTGGTTCTGACCTGACTGAAACTTCAAATGATTCAGATGAAAATAAAAATGATCTTACATATGAAGCCAGTAGCTGTTCATCAGATCCATACTTTCCCAATCAGCAAGACCTTAGTGACTTGATTCGCGATTTAAATCTGTCTAAACAGCAAGCGGAAGTTTTAGCTTCCAGACTCAAAGGGTGGAATCTACTCCCAAAAGATGTAAGAATTAGTAGATATCGTAGCCACCATAGTGTTTTCAAAGTATACTTCTCTGAAGAAAATGGTATTTTGTTTTGTAATAATATTTGTTCAGTTATGGAAACTCTTGGGTTTGAACACCGGCCAGATTAGTGGTGATTGTTCATAGTCTCCTCTAAAGTAAGTTTGAAGGCTGTGCTGCAACATATTGGCAATAAACTTCCATCAATACCGGTAACGCATGCCGCTGATATGAAAGAGACATATGAAAATATGAAACTAGTTTTAGAGAAAATACAATATGGAAAATATGAATGGAATATCTGTGGTGATTTAAAGGTCATTGCTTTATTGCATGGTTTGCAACTTGGATTCACCAAATTTTGCTGTTTTTTGTGCGAGTGGGACAGCAGAGATAAGAAGTCTCACTACGTTAGAAAGTCATGGCCAAAACGTGAATCTCTTATCCCTGGCCAGAAAAATGTGGCATGTGTCCCTTTAGTGAAGCCTGAAAAAATATTTTTACCTCCATTGCATATTAAGTTAGGAGTTATGAACAATTTCGTCAAAGCTATGGATAAACTTTCTGATGGATTCTTGTACTTGAAATCGAAATTCCCCAAAGTCAGTGATGCTAAATTGAAAGAAGGAGTTTTTATAGGACCACAAATCCGATCATTAATGGCTGATGAACATTTCGAGGGACTGTTAAATCCACTGGAGAAAGCAGCCTGGCAGTCTTTCAAAAGTTTGTGTTGCAATTTTCTTGGAAACCATAAAGCAGAAAACTATCGTGACATAGTGGCTGATCTTCTGCATTTTTATAAAGCTATGCAACATGTCTTTAAAAATTCACTTCTTGGACTCTAACTTGGACTTCTTCCCCGAAAACCTTGGAGCTGTCAGCGATGAACACGGTGAGCGTTTTCATCAGCAAATTTCTACAATAGAGAAGAGGTACCAAGGCAAGTGGAGTTCCAATATGCAAGCTGAGTACTGTTGGACTAAAATGAGAGACGTTCCAGATGCAAAATATACCCGAAAATCACTATCTACCATTTTCTAGGTAAGTCAGAATCAGTAGTTATAATTTTGAGTTAGATAGCTAGTTACGGATTTTTTGGAATATTATAAAAAATTCAAATGAATATCACACAAAACTCCTGCCCGATGGGGAAAAACTGTAATTATATTTGAATTCAGCACGAAAAATACTTTTAGAATCTGTTATTTTAATTCTTGTGAAAGAAAAAAAGTTAAATTTTGTCGACCAGTGTAATTGGAGCGATTGAGTTCCAGATGGTGGGAGATGTTTTGGTTCTGTAGGAACGATAATAGATATCGGAAAGGTGAGATCTTGTTTCATGCTGCTGGACTGAAGATTTGAATTAGAGTAAAAGGTAGATGTAGAACGAATGTTGAGAGTTGATGGGTTGGTTTAAGAATGAAACAAGGAAAGGTCTCCGATTGGGTGGTAAGAGGCACTTTAACTCGGTTTCGAAGCCACTTTAATATTTTTTTTTTAAATCAACTTTGTTCTACATTTTGGTGTGATCTTTAATGGATTATGATTGGGACAAGTAATAATATCAATAATTAATTGTTAGAAAGATGAGGATTTAGTTATGTTTTTCTTAGAAGATATGATTATATGGTAAATATTTCTGAATTTTTGAATAAAAAATGGCGTTTACTTGTAAAATGAACCGAACGTAACGCCGTTTAAAGTCGTTTCGGAACTATCGCCTTTTCCTCTGTTTTTTTTCACTTAGAGAAGTGTCGGAGGAATTTCCCGGAGAAGGACCTCCTGTACCTTCCCTAAGGAAAGCCGACCCTACTTGTCTCGAGCATCCAGCTCTATTCCTTATTGAAATTCTTTTAGCCCCATTTTCTCATTCTCGAGCTTTTTCGCTAAATTAATATTACTTGATGTAGAAATTAATAGTACTGTATGTAGGATAGCTTGAGTGTTGGATGGTTTATTCTAAGTGAATATAATAGTGGCTCTTAAATATTAAAATATACTTAATAGAACAAAAATTCTTTATATATACATATAAAAAGAATATAAGAATGAGGAATTCTCCTTGGGAATATAAATTACCTCATTTTGGAAAGTTGTTATATTGAAAATAAGGCAAATAATTATTGAAAGTTTTAATTATTAAGAACTATATTTAAACTGAATATTTTTTTCCTAGCTTCATGACATATTTATTTATTAGGATTAAAAGTATCTGCTTTACTGCAATGCGTGCATTTTAGGAGAAGAAAGTGGACACGAGTTTGCTGGACTTCTATTGGATGATAGAAATAGGATTATATTGATGGACTCATTAGTTCTTTTTAATTTGGTTAGTTAGCTTATGTATTCCTCAGTTTTATCTGAGTGTTAGTATATCTTTTTGCTAGTGCTGAGGTCGGCCTGTCGGTGTAAATATGTTGGAGGTTATCAAATCATTTTTTATGACTGAGTATAAAGTTTCTGCGTGTAGAATTTTCATTTATTAATGAATATGATAATAAAAAATCATAGTTTTGAGAAATGAATATGAGTATATCAATTTTTTATAGAAAACTGTCCAGATTTTCAATAGAGCAATGAAGCTACGAAACTGGTCACTATACAGAATTATTCCTACCAAGACATAAACTTGATTAATATCAATATTCTTTAATTGTTTAATCTATAAATTTAAATTTCAGAGACATATCACAGAATCCAGCGCAAACGAAGTTGTATTAAACATTTTTATTTTAAATTCTAAATATATTCAAGTATATTAGCTATTTTCTGTAAATTAAATGAATGGCACTTACATTTATGTAAAACATTAATTTTAATCGACATAATAAATTAAATCAAAGAATAGTTTCTGTCATTATTATTTTTTTCTCATTTTAGCATTACTTTATTTATTAATTGATAATTTATTTAATCAAAATTATTCATATAACCTAAAAATAGTGTAAATACTTATAAAAAAATATTGTATATTGAAGGAGACGTTTATAATTTTCTGTTATATTATTGATGAATTTTCTGTATACGATAATGAGTGATTGGCAAGGGGTAGTATATAAAGTACCTTCAATACTGAATGATCGTGTTGGTTTAATGGGTCTAAGCGACACACGGGGTAGGTTTTTATATGTTGGTTCTTTTAATGTCGCTTTATACTACTATGGCTAATCGGATGATGCTACACCGGGAGCCCTAAATTTTGCCAGTCCAGGTTTAATTAGGATAAGGATTTTTAACGAGTATCTGACATCGCTAGGCTAGGGGCCATCTTTTACTTTCCCGCCTAAGGATATCGTATCCAAGGATATTTCACTCCGTCTAAAATATCCTAGGACCTTGTTAGAATTACCTATATTTAATATCTAGGCCTATTTAATAATAAGAAGTCCTCATTTAAATTGGATTTTTGTATATGTATAGTGCAAGATCCTGAATGAAAGGACTATGTTATCGGCATATACCATTACACGTGTCAGTACTCTTCTCATGTCCGAAACTGAGCTCTAAATGTTCTCTTTAATACTTCAATTATTTCATCCATGAATACGACGACGAAAATAGGGCTCGGGCTGCCTACTTGTGTTACTCCTTGGTCTAATGAGAAATATGTTCTTTCTAGACGATTTATTCTGAAGATCCAAAAATCTTGATTAATTAATATCAATAAATAGCAAAAAATAAACACATAATATACTTCGTAGTATAATAATGTAAAAAAGTTTAAAAAAAAATCGTAAACAACAAACCTATTGTTTGGATTTATCCAATTGAGCAAATAATTTTGGGTGTAAGGAGATATTGGAAAATCAAGGGTTAAAATGAGGGTATGGAAGAAGAATGGCAGATATTAGGAGGGATTGTTGAACGTATTTGGAGTATGGAACGCTTGAATGTTTTGATTCTGCGGAAACGAGAATAATAATAAAGGCTTCATTTATTCCGGGACAAGTCCTATTAGAATATTAAGACAAAACATAAAGTATATAACTATAATTTATATTTATTTATTGTTCTATTGATGGTGATTATTTTTAAATATTTTTATTTTGAAGAGAAGAGATTTGTCCTGGCCGGGATTCGAACCCGGGTCGTCTGCATCTCTAGCTCAGTGGTTTAGAGCACTGCACTAGAGGTGCAGACGACACGGGTTCGATTCCCGGCCAGGAAAAAATCTTTTCTCTTCAAAATAAAAATATTTAAAAATAAAGTGCATAAATTTGAAAGGGAAGATCTTGTTTTCTTATACTGGATTAGATGAGACTTGTGGGATAAGATGAAAGATGTGAGGAGATAGGTTGCCTAAGAAGTTGTCTGGAACGGGGAATTTACTTACTATAGTTTCCCGAATTATTAAGTTTAAATATAATTCAATTTTTTCGTAAAGTTATTTAATGATTCTTAATTATAAGACTTTCCCAGTGACAAAAGCGAAAGAGATATAAAGGACAGAAAAGGTTTTCTTTTGGTTTCCAGCAGAGGACCTATTTCCGAGACTAAAAGCTTTCCTTGTACCTTTTACCGGTCCTTGGTTTCGCTTCGCCTCATTCCTCTTCACTGTCTTTTCTAAGTCACACGTATCGTATGCTCTTCTTTTATGTTTCTAGGCGTGATTCCCCGAACTAAGGATTTCTAGAAACATTCTAGAAATAACATTTTCTCTATGTATGCACATAAATATAAGTTAGTAAGTCGTAAAACCATTAGGATACCAACGCATATGGCTTACTTTATAAAATATTGGTACATATTGTAGATGAGAAAATTTAAATACAGTTTTATAACTATAATAATGGAATAATTTAGACAGTATGCGATGTGCTTTTAAAACTGAAATACCAACGTGATGGCTAGTTCGATTTTACTTATTGTTGATAGGTAATAATTACAGACCTCAAAAATGTCTTTAACTGTAATAATGGCATTACAATATTGACATTAAGGAGGTGGCAGTTTTTTAAAAAATAAATTTCTTTTGGATGAAATTCCGGAGGAGGAAGTGATAAGAATTAATTCTTAAAACTCCAATATTATTTATATTCTTGGTATTCTTCAATCACGAGATTTTTAACAAATTCATGCGATCAGTGCAGCTTTAGTGTTCTTAGCTATTGTTTATATTGCTGGTGTTATAGGGTTAACCACTTATTATTCGAACTATTTTCATTGTATGCTTTAGATTCTCTTATCCTACAAATTTATTTAAATTGAACAAATTTCATTTATTTAAATGGACTTGTGGTTTCAAAAAGCTGCATATATACATATATATTCTGGTAACCTATAGCTCGTATATTATTCCGAGGCCTAGAGCGGAGGAACACAATGAGGCCACGAAAGGTCCCATATTCAACAAAGGACGCCCTTCACTAGGCATGCCAATAAGCTTTTGTGGTCAAAAGATGTTCTATCTCATCGGCAAATATAGTCCAAGTATTAGTCTTGCAAGGTTTATATACGTATATACATATACATAAAACAATCGTAGATAATTATAACGCAATAGTATTAATCGTCTAGGGTACTGGACATTAAATTATGTTTTTCCTTTGGTGTATTAAAACACAAAAACCTTTAATATTTAATTAATATTATAAATATATTAATCTCCAAAAAAAGATAGAGATTTATACTGGCTTTAATGATGATGTAAGGTATATATTGAAAATTAAATAAATGCCAATGGATGGATTTTCTCAATGTGATAATCAGAAGAAAAATGTTATGTTATATGTTTCAGATAATATTGATAGGGAGGAATCTAGTGGGGAAAATTCTGAAAAGTGTTTTGTAAAAATAACCATTAAAGAATTGCTGCTGCTCAGAAAAAAACCTGGGTGGGTCATTTAAAAAAAGATCAGTGTTGCTACGGTAACAAACAACTAATGTGATGTAATTATCGTGCCATATCTGTGTAAAAACGTTTTTCTTAGGATATATGAAATATATTCATAATCTAGAAGTAAGATTTTCCCTGTCAAATGCTTAATCAAAGTCTCCAAAAGAGAAATGATCACAGGTAAAATTTAGAAGGAAGTTAAGCAGCACTAAACCACCTGTGGTAGAGTAACTAATGGGACAATATTATGACATCAGCCTGAAGCAGCCTGTCTTACCAATCCGTTGAACGCAATCTGAGCTCATGATATTTATGCCTCAAATATATGATTAATTTGGCGAGTTCCTTAGGGTTTGAATGTGTATTTTTTTTTTTATCTAGACTTTAGATTATTATCATTTCTGCATTTATTTCCTTTTATTACTGCATGTATATATTTTTCCACATGTATATATTTTATTACATTCACTTATTTTATTTTGTTTATATCATTTTTGTTTTGTTTAGGAATGGTTGTAGCTACATAGCACCATTACTTATGGCCCACAAGTGGCAGATTGTAATGCTTTTTAATTAAAATGTTAAAAAAAAAAATTCGGCGAGTTCAGTTGTTTGGAAATTAACACTATTGACGGAGAAATAAAGGTGACAATTTTTTTTATAAATTATCAAGAAATGTATTGAATTTTTTTAGAAGCACTGTTGCTGGTGAAACAAAATTTAGAAAATAGGATAGATGGATTTTTTATTTTTTTTTGTAATTAAACCCTTTATGAACTGCCTTTAGAAACTAGTAGTGTGCTTTCATAATATAGAGAAAAAGTTGGCTTGATGATTAACTTACAGCCTCAAGTAGTCCCAAATTTTGGAATATCAGAGTTGGTGACTCATAGCTGTTTTCTTTACTAACATTTTAATAACAGAAAATTTAATAATAATAAATCATTGTTTAAATGATGCGTAATATCTATGCCTTACTAAAATTCTATGAAACATTAACAATAAATGTTCTAGAAAAAATTACAAATATAAAACTGGTGTTATAGAAAAACTGCCAAGATGGTCCAATTTATATTTTTCAAAGCATTATTAATTCCAAACGAATCCTCTACAATCCAGTCTACTCGTATGTATCTATTTACAAGAAAAACTTCGGTACCTCTACAATAATGTTCATATATAATTATGTATACTTAACGTAAATACCATACAATCTATTATATAGCCTGTTAGCCAGATACATATTTTGTTATTACTAATAGACACATTTGCTTTTCTTAACGGACCCAGAATAAATTTATTTTTCTATTATATTCTATATATATATATATATATATACCCATCAGTTTTTGAGAGAGAACTTGGACATTCTGACAGAATGAGATGTTAAACATTGAACAAAATGTTATTATTTTTATAAGAATTGCATCCTGTATTTATGCAAAATTGAAATTTGTATTTTCAACTTTTTTTTTGAAAAAATATCTTACTTGGCATGGGCATGCTGTGAATCAAATTGAAAACTGCATATTTCAATTAAAAAAGAATATTAATAAAGAGTTAAATATCGGATAAATATTTCTTATTAACATTAAACTTTTTTTTCATACACATTGAAAGACAAATAACTCCTCTAAAAATCGATTACCTTGATAAAATTGGTGACAAAGGAATGCCAGGCACGAGGCAAGACCGAGCGGCTAAAGCATTTCTCCGGGCTGGATAATATTTCAAGTGTCACTGAGGGAGCTAACTCGTCCTAAATATTCTTTTTTAGCCAGCCACGTGAGGTTTTAATTTTTTTTTATAACTAGGGAGTTTATTAATTAGGCAAATTGTCTGTTTATTCTTAAAAAAAAAAAATCAAATAAGTAGTCATGAGGAGGGCCAACAGAAGTGAAAACTCAGGAATTTGTATCAACTTACTTTTTGAATTTATAAATCAATTATAGTCTGAATTATTTTAATTTCAAATATGTAAATTTAAATTATTACTATTAGTCTGGTTATCATATATATTGACACTCCGAAAACTATTTATTATTTTTATTTTTACCTGATCGGCCTATTGGGCCTTTACATGGTTGTTATAATATTGATTGTTTATTTTTGATAGCAATTTGGGGGTTATAGTCTCGTACAATAGACATCCCTAACGTAATACATCGTTATAACTATTGGTTTTAATGTAAATAGCAGTGAATTGTGACATGTATAAAAAAAAAAAATCTACATAAATAAAATAGCTGTAAAATAAATTTAATGTAGTAATATCACTAGAAATATGTAATTGTACAACTTATAATAAGATGTCCTGCAGTAACCTGGGCTTTAGTCTTCGAGACGATGTCTGCTTTCCTATGTTGTAATTTATTGCTCCTTTAACTGCTGGTAGTTGGGTATGGAATTTTCTGAATCTTTTTTTTATGTGGTCTTCTTTTATTTCTATTTGTAGTTCACGATGCAGTTGACTGTTTCTGATAAACCAGGGGACATCCACTGCGATTCTTAGGAACTTGTTTAGAAAAGTTTGCAATCTTTTTCTTTTCGTAAAGGATGCTACTCTCCAGACTTCACAGCCGTACATCAGTAATGACCTTAGGACTGTTTTGTGAGAATTGTTGTTTCTGGTTTTAATTTAGATTTTCTATTTACGATAGTTTAGAGCATTGATAATCTTGCGTAGGTTTGGGTTAATTTGATATTGATATGGGTATTCCAGGTTAGACGGCGGTCCAGGTGAACTCCAAGGTATCGTATAGCTTCGCTGGCGGGGTTCCATTTCACTTTTTTACCTACGATGGTTAGTTCAGGTGGGTATGGTGGGCGTCTAAGGGTAAAACCTTTTGAGGTATATTTTTCGATGTTAAGAGTAATCCTCCATTTGGTAAAGTAGTGCTCGAGATCATTCAGGTGGCTCTAGACGGGATGCTATAGTGAAGATAAAAGTTAAATAGAATGAGAGAAAGGACTGAACCTTGTGGAGTACCTGCATGGATTTGTCTCACAGTTGAATATGTCTTATTTATTCTTACAGAGAATGTTCGACCGTTCAGGAATGAGCTCAGAATAGCATATAAATATTTCGGGGTATCTACTTTATTTAGTTTGTACAGTAGACCTCGTTGTCAAACCTTATCAAACGCTTGTTGGAAATCCAAGAACGTTACCAGCGTATGCTGCTTCATTTTGAATCCGTTTATTATGAATTCTGATAGTTTTGCTAGTTGGTGCGAGGCGGAATGACTATACTAAAAATCCGGTATGTCATAATTGTTAAAAAAAGAAGAAAGATGCCTTTTTATAATTGATTCCAATAATTTTCTAATAATTGGTAATAAGCTTATAGGTCAATAGCTGCTCACTTGTTCAGCGTTTTTACCAGGTTTGTGAATGAATATGAGTTCGGATTTTTTCCACGTATGGGGGAAATATCCAATTCTTAGACAACTATTAAATATGGACGAAATGAAAACAGCAGCATTCCTGGACAACTCCTTTATTGCTTTGACTGGTATAAAATCATGGCCAGGACTTTTCTTTATTTTAAGTTTTTTATCAGTTCTTTGATGTCTTTTGGGTCGTGAATTTGGGTGGAAGCTGCACTGTTGCAACGAAGGTATTTAAATATTCATCGATGTCATTAACTATATGCAGACTTCTTTCACATTCTGTGTTGGAGAACGTTTTCTCAAAGTAATCCGCGAATATTTCAGCCTTTTCTACATCGCTGGTGATGAATTCACCGTTGTCTACAAGACTAGGAATTTTCTCATGTTTATTCATCAGACGTCGCGTAGCCTTCCATAAAGATTGGTCCCTAGGGTCTAAGTCACCTACATAAGTCTGATATTTTGGAAATGTCCATTCTTCAAGTTCCTTTTTAATAGCGTGTTTTAGGTGGTTCCATCTCTTTTTATAAACAGGTTCTCTATTACGCAACCACTGCCTCCTTGCATAATTTTTTTCTTTAATTTTTATAAGAATTGAAGTTGGACATCTACTCGAGAATGTTTTACCCTAAACTGGAAAGATTGTACAGTTGTTTCATGCAAGCTATATAATTATTCTTTATATTTATTTTCATGTACTGCGCGGGAGCTTTTCTCGATGTGGAGCAGGCTTTTGATCGAGTCTGGCATCCGGGTCTGCTGTACAAACTCCGTAAATTCTTACCTTCTACTTACTTCCTTATTATCAGTTCCTACCTCAGTAATAGAGCTTTTAAAGTAAACCATAAACCATTTTTCCTACTCTTCCCTCTTTACCCAGTCTGCCGGAGTTCCTCAAGGTAGTATCATGGGTCCCATCCTATACACGATATATACAGCTGACATCCCAACCCATCCAAGCACTGTCCACACTACGTACGCTGATGGCACATGTTTGTTATCAGTAAATAAGGATCCATTTGTTGCATCCCAATCTCTTCAATCCCATATCTCAAACCTTCAAGAATGGTGTCAAAATTGGAGAATTAAAATAAATCCTAACAAATCGCATCAAATTACCTTCACCCTTCGTCGTAAACCTACGAATTGCTGCCCTACTGTATCCTTAAATAATATTCCACTGAACCCTGTCGAACTGATACGTTACCTAGGACTCCATCAGGACAAACGTCTCACTTGGAATCCTCATACAAGACTGAAAAGACAAGAAACTGCTCGTCGTTTTCGCCTACTTCAACATTTACTGGACAAACGCTCTAAGCTCCCAATTAATTACAAAAGACTCATTTACATGACAGTTATCAGGCCTATTTGGACATACGGAGTTGAGCTTTGGGGCTCTACTAAACCATCCAATTCATCTCGTATCCAATCCGTGCAATCCAAAATCCTTCGTAAAATCCTCAATGCTCCTTATTATGTCACAAACCAACTCATCCATCATGATCTCAATATCCCATTTGTTACTGATTTGGTCCAAACTAGATACCTAACCTTCCATGACAAGCTCCATACACACTTGTCTCTCAACTTGCTTCCCATACTATTCCTTATAACCGTCCGAGGCGTCTCAAAAGAAGATGACCTCGAGACCATCTACTATAGAATTTTATTGGAGTGCTACCGATTGGTAGTATCTCCACAAGTGTTTTTCATGTCATATTGTACATATTAGCAGATTTACTTATTGTAATACACGTATTATTATAGTTGTAAATTTTAATAAATTAAAAATAAAAAATATTTATTTTCTCATCGATTAGGATTTTGTACACTTCCCAGTCGATTACTCCATTAATCAGGGATTTTCTCTTAGTTTCTTTGTGTATCTGTGCTGAGAAATTAATTAAAACCTGGGATATGGTCCGAGTTCAGAGCTGTGATTACGTGGGATGAGAGAGGAAGCCTTTGAAATTTTTGGTTAGTTCTATGTCGAGGATGTCTGGATTACAGCCTGATCTGTAGAATGTTGGTCTATTTGGTGCATGAATTTGTATATTTTACCTTGAACAGATTTCTAGCAAGGTGCCTCCACCAGAATTCGATTTACGGCGTCCCCAGTAAATATTTTTTCAGTTCATGTCACCTAAAACTAGTTTATGGTCAGCTGGTGGTAAAAGTTTTAAAATTTCTTCTTGAAGCAATTTTTTGGTTGGTGGTTTGTAAGCTGCTATAACAACTGTAGGGGGGGGGGACAAATGTAATCAAACCGATGTAACCTCTAGATTAAATATATTAAAAATAATATTTTCAGAGAAAATTTTATTATTATTAATTATCAGAGCTGTCAAAACTCTTTGAGAAGTTGCTCCTCAAGAGATTAATGCCCTTCATCGAAGAAAGAAAATTGATACTTGGTCATCAGTTTGGCTTTCGGCAGAAACATTCAACCATTGATCAAGTTCATAGAATTACCTACTGCACTGGAAGAAGGAAAAGTCTGTTCAGCTGTATTTCTAGAGTAACGCAGGCTTTTGACAAAGTTTGGCATCAAGGACTACTAGAAAAGCTTAACCAAATTCTCCCCGGACGATATGTTCTTATATTAAAGTCCTACTTGTCTGATAGGTACTTCAGAATAAGACAAGAAGATGCATATTCTGGGCTCTATGAAATAAGTGCCGGTGTTCCGCAGGGTAGCATACTGCGAAACTCCGATGGAAAGAACACGTTAAAAAACAACTAAATTTGAGTTATCAAAAGTTATATTGGCTCATAGACAGACAATCCACACTGTCTTTAAAAAATAAAACATTAATATATAATCAAGTCCTGAAGCCAATCTGGACATATGGAATCCAGCTGTGGGGATGCACAAGGGACTCAAGGGACAACAGAAAATCAATTCAACGATTCCAAAATAAAGTATTAAGGGGCATCGTAAATGCACCTTGGTACATAGGAATGATGATCTCCACAGAGATCTTCGGGTGCCGACCGTGGAGGAGGTAATTCAAAAATTCGCCCAGACACATCAGGATCGTCTGCAACACCACATTAACGCCGAGGTCGCCCATCTCCTCGACTTCAATGCACTAATAAGAAGGCTAAAAAAAAGGAAGCCCCATGAACTAATATAATGTGTTTTACGTTCAGAGCTAGAGACATTCGAAGCTCCTTAATCGTGAAAAATAAACCTATATTATGTACATATGTTTTAAGTGTTTTGTTATTATTATTATTTTCAGAAAAAAATTGCTAATAAGCTCGTAAAGAGCTTGGTTGTAATATAAATAAATAAATAAAAAAAAATTATCAGGGCAACACCGCCTGAAGAAGTCGAACACTATCTTTTCGTAATATTTTGTATCCTGGGATTTTGAATTTGATGTTTTGAGATAGACGGGTCTCAGCTATGCAGGCTGTGCCAATGGAATTTGTTTCAAGGAAAATTTTAAGTTCCTTTCGTTGAGAGGATATTCCATGTGCATTCCAGTTTAACAATTGTAATTAAACATAGTTGAAAAAATGTTATAAGGATGTTAATTCAACATAATACGTGGACTGGAATAAAGCGGAGTTTGTTGTGAGAGAATTGGTAGCATCAGATAAGCTATTGTTTACATTTAGGTCCATTTAAGAAGAAGGCTACTAACGATGAGAGAGGATATGCCGTAAGCGTTCCAATTTAAAAGTTTTATATTTCTTAATTCAGACGTCTGGGTACAAATAAATATAGTAACATTTAGGAAATCATAAGAAAAATGGAAAAAATAAATATAACGAACATATCATGCTGAGTAGGAATTAGGAACTATAGATAGCTTTATGTTTACACTAGGGCCCATTCGTAAAGAAGGAGGTTACTATAGGAGGAGCTTAACTATTGCATAATTTATGGTAAATACAGTTTAATCGGTTCTAAGATAACTTTTGTTATAGTAGATAAGATGCTGTCAATATTTGATTCTGTAGTAACTGTCTGTTGTTGCGTTGAGTGTTCTGAACGAGCAGTATCTGCAAATGTGAATTTAGTCGAGGCATTCCTATCTGGTTTATACGAAGTTTCTGCAGTCGTACTGCTATAATTTTTTTCACTTTGTCCAGGTGAGTTTATTCTGTTTTTATTGTTTGATAGTGGGGGCAGCCTCTGTAACTAGCCGTGTGAACGCTGATTATATACATTTTCCATTAGTTTATGTAATAATCAAAACAAGGTCAATGCGATATATTAATTTAATTAAAGTAATAATTAGTAAATACTATATGCTGTGTTTTTGTATTTACATTGATTTTATTTTCATTTATAGCATTATTATCATCGTTAAGTTCAACAATATATAGATCATTAATAATTATTTGATAAAAAACAACATTTAACTATTTCGGATACAATCTTTTAGGGAAAAGAAAAGTTCAACCAGTTATTGATTTTTATATATTTATTTCTAGTATAATTTACTAGAATCCACAAAAGTAATAAGCTGTACCAAACATACTAGTCTCAAACTTAAAAACTTGGACAAATTTAAATGTATCTATTCAGAATCACATGTACAATGACAGAAAAAATTCAACAGAGATAAAGAATAATCAAAATAAACAAAAATGTGTCTTTACATTCTTAATAACTTATATACATCTATATAAACAATAACAATAAAATAAATTGGTATCCTGCTTAGTTTTTATGTACATAGTGCTTTGTACTATTTTTTGTGGAGTTCCCAATATTTTTTATAAGTGGGTTTTTATTGTGTTTACATTAAAAAAAACATCGTTTGAATAATTTATTGATGAATTCATTAATATACGGTACACAGAATTCTTTATACATAATTTTAACTTAAGTGTAATATGCATAATTGCCAGCAATTCTTAGGCATTTGTTTTGGAATATTTGTAGACTTTTATAATTTGTTTTCGACATATAACTAACTATATGTTAGAATAGATCGTAAGCAGGCTTTAAATTTTAATAACTTATTATCTGTGCTAAATTTAGAATTCCTGTTGAAGTATGGATAAATAGTACACAGAGCTCTGTTAGCATTAGTGCACACCACAATGGGTAAGCCCATAGTCAACTAAAATTACAGGAACTAATAGACACTTGACTAATTAGTTAATTTTAAATTAATTATGTGTGTGGAATACCTGACGAACACTGAACAATTTGTTATTATCTGCAGTTTTTAATGTTAAGGTATGCTAAAATTACTTTAGAAAAACAGAGTAATTATAATTTCTATAATATATAAATCTTAAGTAATATTTAATATATATAGTATTTATAATAATTAGTAATTAATATAGTAATGATAATAGTTATAATATATAAATCTTAAGTAATATTTCATTTGCCAAATACTATCCAATGGTTACTTCTATTAGTTATGGTTACTCATATGAAAATCGTATTGCTTTGATTGCTGCACAATCTAATTGAATAGATCATATTCATAATTTAGAATAGATATCTATCACATGTCCTATGTTGTTATCAATGTCGATAATATTTGAATATTAATTTAACAGAGCATTTATGTTATGGTTATGAAATTACAGCTATTGCTAAAAGTTCTACTTTCTTTTGAATTACAAATAGAATAAAAACCCCATTATATATTTTTTAATGAAGTTAAAAATGAAGTTTGAACTGTAATATAAATAACGATAACCATAACATAAATAATTATTTTATATCATATAAAATCAGATTATAATCTGTTTGATTAATTTGCAACATATTAGTATTAACATATGTTATCATCGACATGTGATGATAACATATGTTTTATGTATATATATGTGTGTTATTTTATATATATATAAAATATAAAATATTTTATATATATTTTATATATATATATATATATATATATATATATATATATATATATATATATATATATATAAATGTTATAGAAATTTTAATAAATTACAAATTAATGGCTGTAATAATAATAAATATACAGACTATAGCCATACCTCATGCCTTTGGCTATAACCCTCTTTCAATTGCCACCTGTTTTCCCCTTATTTTTCCCTACCTAAGCTGTCAATATCCCGGGCAGGTATACTTGGGTCACCCTGGGGAAATACCCATGGGCTGTCCCCACACTATCTCCTTTACTGCAGATATTTTCACACAAAAATAAAGCTACTGAGAGACATGTGTTTAATTTTGTTTTAGCTTTTTTTTTTGGTTTTAAGGGATGTTTATATCCCTCACAGAAGGACTCCATTTTTTAGGCGATGTTATTGCGTACACTTTATTATGTGTTACATTTTGTTATGCTGTCAGGTAATTTTAAATATTATTATTTTAGCTTTATTTTGTAATACTGTTTCAGCAATAATCACTTTTTAAGTTTTTAGCTGTTGTTTTTTTTCATACTTCAGATGAGTAACTATGATTAATAAAAGTAATATAAAAGTTGAATTGTATTTTCAAAACAAGTGATACTTAAATTCATTTATGTAACCTCAATGTAACCATCTTCTTTCCATATCTTTTGAGTTAAGCGATAATACAGGAATAATAATTAATGAATTTGGGTTAAAAGTGGCATATACCTTTTAAACAATTATATCGCAGCTTTGGAAGAAAACCGACACAACTCTAAAAAGCACGATTTTTCAATTATATCTTAAACAAGACGAAAATATGGTCAGTATTTATGTGGAAAGTTTTGCAAAAGTAACTGAATAGTCGGCCGCTAGAGAGCAGTTATGTCAGATATCAAAACTTACTCTAGGATTTGGGGATCAGACACAGTATCTGTTAACTTGTAATTTTGTGTCGTTTCAGTTTTCTTCCAAAGGATCTATATGTATTATACTGAATTAAATAGATGTATATAATATAATTTATGATTGTTTTTTTGATTAATAGGCACCTGACCTGTACCACTAAAACCTGTGAATGGGTCTGGAGTTCAGTATATGGTACAGACTATACTTTTTTGTGTACAACGGATCTGCAGGGAGGTGATTTGTCCTAGATCACGCTCATAGAACTGATTTCCTCCCCTTATTTTGGGTACCCTACTTTTATAACATTTATAGAGGCTGGTAAGTTCATATGGTGAGTCCCAGGAGGGTCGTGGGTCCTATATGATCCATCTCCATTTGCAAAAAGACTAAATAAAAGTCGTGCCTGCAGCGGGATTTGAACCAGGATTTTTGGCAATAAATAAGCCCTAATAAACCTATTAATAACTGAAAGTACTTAACGTAGGAGTCTACTGGTAACAATCATATAAATTTACTATATCTACAATTATTTTATGAGAGGAAAATAGTTGACTGGATGATAAACTGGAGAATGGAGATAGTTGGGGGGTGCAGTCAATAAAACACCAAATAAGTACTAGACTTATATTTAGTAAGTGCCGACGTTTCGACCTACAGTGTAGGTCGTCTTAAGGGCGATTTGGACAGAGGAACCGTTGGGTGCACCAGCTAACCAACTGTCAACAATAATTGTTGGTTGCACCCAACGGTTCCTCTGTCCAAATCGCCCTGAAGACGACCTACACTGTAGGTCGAAACGTCGGCACTTACTAAATATAAGTCTAGTACTTATTTGGTGTTTTATTGACTGCACCCCCCTTTAACAATTATTTTAAATGTTTTTAAAAGTAATTTTTGCATATTTTAATATTATAAATAATAGATGGTATCAAATGTTATGTATGCCCTTAACAATGAACCACCCATGACTTTTAATAAGTTAACCTAGTTTCAGTAAAATGGTATTAATATAACCTTATATTGTGATCAATAAAAAAATAAAATAATCAATTACAATAATAATGTTATTGGTATTATTATAAATTCAGGCCAAAATCATTAATAGCTAGTAACTTTTTTTTTTTAAATTTATTTTGAGTTTCATGAAAATAGATTTTTTAAAAGGATTTTCACAAAAAACAGATAAAAAAAATTGTGTAGTTGAGGCATTTATTTTATTATTAAACATTGTTATTATACAACATAAATACTAATTAGTATGATTTGGGATTAGTCATTTTTATATTACGTTAACACATATTTCTATTTTGTTCAATTAATTTTTTGTTCTCCGATTGCTTTAAAACCTAATAGAAATTTCGTGTTCGTTTTTGGAGCTTATACAGGTCTTGGTTTTAGAAATGTAACACGAGCAACAAACCCATTTAGTTTTCACTCTCTCTCCCTACTTATGCATACACAGGCAATTTTCTTATGTAAACACATTCAACAGCTAAAACTTTTCAAAGGAACTACCTATCATGAATATAATGTTACGAGCGCGGGAATTGGCGATTCCTGGAAGAGGTCAAAGCCTCCTTGTCGGCAGAGATAAAAGAGGCCTTTCCGGAAACTTCAAGATCCGTCGCGTATGATCTAGATCTGTCATTCTGTATATAAACAGCATCTCAGCGCGAGTAGAGTCAGAGTGTTAAAGCACACGGTACGGTTAACATCGGAAACAGTGATAAGCCAGTGTAATAAGTCAGTGACAGTTTGTGAGTGTAATTGTGTGACAGTTTGTTATATTCAGAGATTCTTACGGTCGGTGGACTTTAATTAGTGAACTGTAAGTGTTAATTAGTAGTAATTAATTAGTTAAGTAGCAGTTGTAATTTTATGTGCTTTGTACAAGCTTATGTAAATAGTTAAGCTATTTAGTAATAATAATATCTTATATTATTGTAATAATTAAATAGAAGTTAGGCCTAGATTATAAATATCTAAAATATTCTTATTGTAAATTTATTTCAGTTAATAATCTATTTGTTAGTAATTTCCTTGTTTAGTTTCTTTGTTAGTAATTGTTAATAGTTTAATTGTATTCTTTTATCACTTTTGTAAATAAATATTAGTATCTTTAAATAAGGAATTGCTTAATTCATTTTTAATACGCAGTAGCCCGTAACAATAACGTTGATGAAGTCTCTAGATAAACTGTTGTATTTCGTAAAACTTAAAAAATTTCCATATTAGCACCTTCATTTTAATCAAACATTAATGTTTGCATTTCATAACAAAGTGAGAAACAGTAACCCTACCTTTTACGCATTTATATGTGTTTATTAATATAATAATAATAATAATAACAATATAACAAAAAAACACTAAATAGTCCAATAGTTTTTTAATAAATCTATTTTTAATTTATTTTATTTATTATTTATTATAATTTAATTCCTCCCGAGGAGGAAGGAGCGAGGAGACGGAATGAGGCCGGCGAACGATGCTGGACGCAAGAGTATCCCCAGGCGGCCAGGCAGGAGGTCTACCTATAGACGTAATCTACCCCTGTTTCACAAGATAAGTTGTAATTTAAGTTCTGTATGTATTTTATGGCAATCCTCTATATATATATATATATATATATATATATATATATATATATATATCTGAATCATTAAGCGTACTTCTCTATGTATATATAAAATCATTAATCTTATTCAAAAATGTGTTAATAAAGTATATTCATTATAGTTCTTTGGTGCTTACTTAACCAATATGTACTATATATTTTTGAATAATATATTGATGATTTAAATAATTAGTAAATTGGTAAACACACAACCAACCTTCTTTTAAACACAAAACACACAAAAAAAATTATAATAAAGTAGGACGTTTAAAGAAATAATAATTTAAGTAATTATCATAAATGACTCCTCTGGCATCTCAAAATCAATTAGAATATTCAAAATATACTAAAGAGTATAAAACATAGCAAATGGTATATAAATATCTCTATTCGTAACAGTCGGTAGTCTAGGAACAATTGTCTTTGTCCTTCTGGAATCTGAGTTAAGGGTTGACAACTGAGAATGCTTGTGCATCGATCCGTGAACTTGGTGTCTTAAATACGCCTTAAGCAAGGCGTCTTGTCGATGTTAAATCTGATTTCATTTACAATTCGATAGCGATTAAAACGATTTACAAGTCTAATAATATAAAACATTCATCTTTCGGAAATATTATTATAAATAAATAAAATACATTACTATGTGAAATATTTTATTCAATTTCTACTGCAGGAAAAATGATTCGCAAAACTTTTTGCGGTTTCCATTGTAACATTTTCCATCATAAGTGGATGCGTTGAACCCTTGAACACAGCACGATATTTATTTACAACCGCATATAATTATGCGAATAAACAAAAGTAAACATGTTTAAATTGATTAAAAATAAACATTTGAATTGATTTAATATATTATATGAAATATTTAAAATTAAAATTTTTCAAGCAGGTATGACTGTCGGTGATAAGCCACGATTCGCTTATCTAGGAGAAACCTATAAAAATTTTTAATAGAGAAATAGGTCAAGAAGATTATGAAACCGCTGAAACCTGCTTCTTCAAACATAAATATAGAGCTCCATTATCGTAAAAAATTTATCAATTTTAAATCACCAATTTATATACAATCGTCTTAACGTATATTTGGAAAACTTATGAATTATTATAGATTGCCGCATGCATCAATATTTTATTTTAGTATGAGAGAAAAAAAATTTAATTTTTTTTTTAAAATAAGCGATATTAAAAAAAAATTGGAATTTACACTTCAGTATGTTTTCTTCTTACGTCCAAAATGAAATGTATAAAAACCCTTATACTTCTACTAGGGTTCAGTACATGGTAGAGACTGCACTGTCTTCTGCACTATCGCTAGGTTTTCTTCCCAAATTAAGAGTGCCCTATTCATAGAGGCTGGGTGAGTCCCAGAAGGGTCTGTCGATCCCACAGAGTCCATCCATGACTGTTAACAGATTAGATAGTTTTGAACAGATTAGTCTAATACAGCTAAATTTAAACCAGAATTGCAACTCAGCGCTATACACCCTTAGCGACTCCAAACCCTTTAGACTCAAAATAAAATGTAAATTTGATACAAATCTTGATAAAGATATAATTTGAAAAAAAAATATTTACCCAACATTTTTTCTAATATTTATTACTTTTACTATAATTTGATGTCGTTGGAAAGATTAATCCTGAAGTAATATTTCGTATATAAATATCTTTTTCTTATGGGAAAAACAGATATTGTATATTTTGGCTGTTTTTCTTGGCATAAACATATTATATGTATGTATATATATATATATATATATATATATATATATATATATATATATATATATATATATATAAGTTACAAGTGTAACTAGGACAGTGTTATTGTTAATACCATAATTGTAAATATAAACAATGTAAAACATATAAAAGCAGGATTATGAGACAGAATAAATCAGTATTGTTTCAGAAGTCTAACAGTGTGTGTTATTTCGTTCCTTTTAATCTTTTTTTTATTATTATCCGTGTCACGACACTTAAGTGGTGCCGAAACCCGGGAACTTGTGAAAAGAAAACCAGGTTAAAGAATTTTTTTTTTTTCTCTTGATCTCTGTTCAGCACCTTTATTGTGATCACGAGGAAGGTAATAATGCCTGAAGGAAACAATATCCTGAGACCAGCCGTGCTCACGATGGACGCACAACCTCAGCCACAATCTCAACCACAACCCGCAACACAACCTCCGCTAGAAGCACAGGAATCAGTTTTAGATATAAAGCCTGATTTCCCGTTGTTGACGTCAACTACGTTGTTTTTAGTGCGTGCTGACATAGCTGCAAGAGAAGCGAATGAGCTAGAGCGCATGAAGCTTAGGAAGAACAACGCGCGGGATCTGAGGAGAGAGATAAGCGAGCTCGAGAGGTTTGATAGTGAAGTCGGGGAGCTTAATCATTTCCTGAAAGGAGGAGACCGAATCATGTATTACATTCACATTCAGACCGAGGCAAAGGACATAGAGGAATTGGATGCCACTAGCTTGCTAGAGATACTGGCAGAAAAGAAGAGTTACCGCGAGACAAATCATTTCTAGAATGCGCCCAGGAGATGGTTGACTCAAGTGCAAGAGAAGAGGAAGCCAGACACAGCGAAGAGGTAGAAGCAGGATGGAGTAGGGTTACCTATCGTAGACCCGAGATACATCGAAATCGGCCAAGATTAGAAGCTGGGAGAAGGAGAGAACCCGAGAAGTATAGGAAGGAGAGGTCGTTCGCGAGAAACAGGCGACCGGGGACAGATAAGAGGAGTGGAAGAAGGGAAGATAGAAGGTGCCACGAGTGCGGCAAGATGGGTCATCTGGTGGCCCAATGCCCTCGCACAAGGTGCTTTGAGTGCAACAGCGAGGGGCACATGGCACGACAATGCCCCTATATAAAGCGAAGAGAAGTAGACCGGGGTGAACCAACGGAGGTGAACATGCAGAGGTTGCGGAGGGACACCGGTCGGAGCCGTAGAGTTGGATCAGCGGATGAGACAACAGAGTCATCGGGTGTATCGGAAACGGAGGAGGAAGAACCAGGTAGCAGTGGACGAGAGCAGCGGAAGGAACAGCGACTAGTAGGGGCGAGGAGCAGGAAGCACGCAGCAATCTGAGGAGGGTGTCTGCGGAGAGGCGACCGCGCTGAGACCTGCAATAACATTAGAGGTGAGTCTTGCTGGTTGCCAATAATTAGGATAAGAGGGGGAGTGCAGTGTTTGGTGGATACGGGGAGTTCCAACACTATTGTGACAAAAGGGACGTTGGGGGGGGGGCATTCGAAGAGAGTTTCGGGACATTTTTTTTCACGAGGGGGATGTTTTGGGGGTCACGGGCCGGACGGTGCACGAGGTTCTCCTGAAACAGGACAGGATCACATATGTTAAGGAACGGAGATATCTTCAGGCACTTCGGTCCCATATACGAGTAGAACTCGTACGTGAAGAACTCAATTCTCTCAAGGAACAGGGGATCATCGTCAACAGTACGTCGCCGTAAAATAGTCCTCTATGGGCGGTTAAGAAGAAGAGTTTACCGGGGGATGGGAAAGACCGGTACAGAGTGGTGGTAGACTATCGGAAGCTTAACGATAACACTGTTGACAAGAGATATCCGTTCTCGCGGTTCGAGGATATTCTCGATAGGCTGAGTGGGGCGACCATTTTCAGTACGCTCGACCTTAAAGCGGGATACCATCAGATTAAGATGCACCCGCGCGATCAACATAAAACCGCCTTTAGCTTCGAGAGAGGACATTACGAATTCACGCGCATGCCGTTCGGCCTAAAGAATGTCCCAATCACCTTCCAGCGCTTGATGGATGAGTTCCTCAGAGACCTAGGAGAGTCCTTCTGTCAAGTCTACATGGACGACCTCCTTATCTTCAGTAAGACGGAGACGGAACATGAGGAACATTTGCGCAGGGTTTTCGCGAAGATCAGAGAGTTTGGCCTCAAGCTGTCCCAAGAGATATCGATAATGGGGCAAGAACAAATCACTTTCTTAGGCCATACTATTTCCAGAGAAGGGATCAAACCGGACGCAACTAAAGTGGAGGCGATTCGCAAGATGGTGGTGCCACATGATGTTAAGGGTATTCGTTGCCTGTTGGGAACCCTCAACTATTACAGACGATTCATACCGGACATGGCTGCATATCTCGTCCCTCTGAACAAGCTGCTCAGAAAAGGGTCGAGGATAGTAGTCACGCCTATCATGGAGAACAACATTCGGAAATGCATGGAGAGGCTGCAAGAAAAACCTGTGCTAGCGTTTCCGGATTTTCAGAGACCCTTCGCGTTAACGACGGATGCGAGTGAGTATGCATTGGGGGCAGTGTTGTCGCAAGGAGAGGCTGAGGGTGAACGTCCGATAGCTTATGCAAGTAGACGGCTGACAGACGCAGAGACGAGATATAGCGCTTTGGAGAGAGAGTTACTTGCTATTGTATGGGCAGTGGAGCATTTTCGGCCGTACATCTTCGGAAGGAAGTTCCGAGTACACACCGATCATAGGCCACTCCAATGGACCGGAAGACTGAAAGAGACATCGGCGAGAGTGGCCAGGTGGAAGGAGTTCCTGGCTCAATATAACATGGACGTGGTCTACAAACCGAGAAAGGAGAACGTTGTAGCGGACCGGCTGTCTCGGGCTATTACAACGAACGCGGAGGAAGAATTTGGGGAATCATCACGAGACGTACGGCAATTCTTGAGTGAATGGACACCAGAGAGGGAAGGAGGTGAGGCAACGGGAGTTGAAGAGCTACCATCCGAGGATAGTTCCACAGACGACAGACCGGATAGTATGGAAGAAGTAGATGACATCATTAATGACAAGAGGCGTCAAGTAATTTGGAAAACCCGGACATCCGGTCTACTGAAGATCGATTTTGCAAAATATGGGACGAGCAGCGCCATGACAGTATGGTCCCAGCCTGGGATTGGAGATGACCAAATCTGCAGAGTCCTAAAAGATGTATCGAAGCAGGGGAAAGTACACCACATCTACGTGGGAAACGCTTCTATCTGGGACAAAATTCAGAGGGTATGGAGATCAGAACGCATTGGGCTAGACCGCAGCTTCATTCGCTGTAAACGTATGGTGGAGACCATCAGAGACGAGGAGAGGCAGAAGGAAGTGATCATAGCTCATCACCAAGGGAAAACTAATCACCGGGGGATTTCAGAGACTCTGATGGCATTGCGACGGAGGTATTTTTGGACGAACATGAAGAAGACGGTGAGGTACATCATTGGGACTTGTGAAGTATGTCTCCGCACGAAATACGATCGCCATCCGCCGAAGGTCACACAAGACGAGACAGCCACAGCGGAGGCGCCGCTCATGGATATCCAAATCGACACATTCACCTGGAGAGGATATAAATGGGTGACGATGGTGGATCTATTTAGTAAGGTAGCCATGGCCTATCCAGTACAGGAACGATCGGCGGATGCGGTGTTAGCTGCATTAGGCCGCTGGTTTCAGTTTTACGGGGTTCCAGAACAGATCGCATCAGATAGTGGTCGAGAGTTCGACAACGCAGCAATTCGGGAGGAGATGCGCGTTTTAGACGTTAAATGACACCTCAACACGCCGGGACATCCTAAAAGCAGGGGATGTATTGAGCGGCTTCACGGCACCCTTAGTGAGCATCTGCGGGTATACCAAGGTGAGAAAGGGTTGGAACCAGACGTTGCCATGAGCAAAGCCATTGTAGCGTACAATCTTTCTATCCATGCGGTTACAAGGTTCTCGCCGTTTGAGATACTTTTCGGCTTGAGGGAACGTCGGAGGGATTTTAGAGAGGCCACGGAAGACGAGCTACAAATGGTAAATAACCGCCTGGAAATGAGAGAATTATGGAAAAACACTTGTCGTAAGATTCGAGCCGAGAAAGCAAAGAGGGTGGCGCGAGAGAATTCGGCCGTGCGGGACGCGACAGGGAGAGTGGCGATTGGGACGATTGTGTACCGGAAACTAGGGTCCAATAAGGGAAAAGAACCGTCGCGTTACGAGGGACCATTCAGGGTGACAGTGATCCGGGAACACAATGTGGTTACCATCGAGAGCTTGAATGCCCCACATTGGAGACGGACGGTCCATATCGAACAATTGAAGATCCCAGCACGTGAACCGTCGGTTGGGTAGTTACTGGAGTATCCTCCCGTTCATACAGATACAGAGACATGTATGAGCTGTATCTCAGTTTGTAATTGTGTTAATAGTAGAGTTAAGATTTTTTTTTCTGACTATTTTGTATTGCAATGATTGCGTTCTACGCTGTGTACTATCTATTACATGTTTAAAAGATTTTCTTTCTTTATTGTATTTTCTTTTATTATAGGTAGACTGGTGAGGTGTACAGTTCTCGTATGTCATTTTCTGTTGTTGTGTTAACTTATAAGATTCTATTTTCTTTTGGCATTTTTTTTGTTTTGTTTGTTGTTTGTAAGAGTTTCCGAGGACTGTTCGGAAACTGGCAGGGGGGAGTTACAAGTGTAACTAGGACAGTATTATTGTTAATACCATAATTGTAAATATAAACAATGTAAAACATATAAAAGCAGGATTATGAGACAGAATAAATCAGTATTGTTTCAGAAGTCTAACAGTGTGCACTTAAGTTATATATATATATATATATATATATATTGTTGAGACAAGCTCGTAAGTTCGGTTATAAATTTCATAAAAGGAAGTGCAGGTTTCGTTGAATCAATCTCGCTCTGGGTGTGGACTGTATGTTGTAATTTGAAAAGAGTTCGCAACAATAGAGACATAATATGAAGAAATCCATAACATAGAAATCAAAGTTACTTAGCCAAGACGCAGGCCTGGCAGGTTCGTTAATAAAACGTCCTTTGGCTCCTTGAGCGCCCAAACGACCAGACGAAATTTGTAGCGTCCTTCTAGGTGGATTCCTATGATTTAGAAATCCTCCAGGGAAATTCACACTTAATTGCAGGTGAAACGGGCGTTACTTATAAAAAAACACGAATATAATAATGCAACGAAAAGTAGAGAACTGGTTATGAACTAAACTCGCTATAATTGAGATGGATAGCTGGGGTAAGCAAAAAAAAAAAATGTGACTAACTGTGTAACTGAGAGGCTGCACGCTAAAGACAAAAGACGAGATTCAAAAAAGGCAACATGTGACGAGAGTACCCGTATCGCGATCTGGCTACGATTATATATATTAATTAAAGTGTTAATTAATACCACTAACCGCTAGATGGGGTGTAGTGTCTATTTAGAGATTTATTTGTCACTGTTCCATTTCTCATGTGTTGATTTAACTTATTTACAAAAGAACGCCAAATGGTGTGAACATAATATATATATATATATATATATATGTCTGTAAGTTTGAACACTGACGCCAAACTTAGTCATATGACACAGACCTGAGATAACCTTCAGAGACATATGTGAGCGAGGTTATAATTGACATTGTTAGATTATAGATTGATATAATAGAAAATTGATAATTGAGTGTTTTTACAGAATATCCACTATTGTGTTGATTCAGGTATGTTATTAAAGATACCTGGAGTTATTTAGTTAGTTATAACTTTGTAAATATGTTCTTTTTTAATTACAGTTCTGAACTGCATCCACAAGAATTTTATTCTATCACCTCATTGGTTAAGTCGTTGAATTCACGACTTACATACATATATATATATATATATATATATATATATATATATATATATATATATATTGATACATGACGCAACTGTCGTCTAATGAACGAATCAGTGTTTTAAGAAGAATATAGTCATTCCTCAATACTAGGCCTGGAAGCGGGGACCGGATGATGTAATCTTCCTAGAGAATAATGAGAATTCAATGTCGAAATCTTACATCATTTTTACAAGAGTTTAGATATGATGCCACTAGAGGTCGGCATTCTCACCTATCCCTTCCATATAGAAAACAAGTCACTCTAGTACAAACCTCCGATCAAGAATAATCATTGCTTCAGATCGAATCTTCGATGAAGAATTATCATCGCTCTCTATCTCAGACATTCATAAAGGAACATCATAGCGGAAGGATCTTCTATTAAATGCAAGTACTAGATTTTAATATTCAGCAGAATAACGTCGATAAATACAATTTGTCTACAGCTCATAAAAATTAAATTAAATAAGTTCAAAAGCGCTATATAGATATGTTAGTTGGTTATGTTTTAAGTATAAAGAGATTTGATAATAAGAAATTAGTAAATATATTAAATATTAGATACATGTGAATTTCTAGATCAATTTATTATAATTGTTCATTATATGGTTTATAAGTCTAAATCAATTTGTTTATTTTAGTGTTTATAATTGGGGTTAATAATAAATCAATGTTAGTGAAATGTATTTTGCCTTATCTATTGATTTCCTGATGCTGATCCATATTTAAATTTAGACAAATGATTAAAGGCTTATTAATAGTTAATATAAATAATTAATCCACTCAAGGTAAGATTTTCAATTTAAACTAAATAATTTATTCCAGGTCTTATCAGTGAATACAGATAATTAAAATCTGCCCATTTAAACCCGTAAATACCCTAGGCAAGCGAAAGTAATTAGTATCAATCTATAAAATAAATTTTTATCACTGGTAAGATTGTTATTATTATATATATATATATATATATATATATATATATATATATATATATATATGTATATATACATATACAAACCAATGGGCTTTGGATGCGATATATTGGAAAGATGCTCACCTTCCATTTCTATAGTGTGCGATAAAATAATTATGTCTGGTTTACTATTTTACCCTGGCTTTTATCATTTATTTTAGTCTTATTTTAATTCAGAGAAAAAATAATTTGTAAAACATATTTCACTTTTCACTATACAAGCAATGGTTTGTCCATATTTCCGATTGATAATCCAGTAGAATTACTTTTAAA
Source organism: Arma custos (assembly GCA_037127475.1). Classification (NCBI taxonomy): domain Eukaryota; kingdom Metazoa; phylum Arthropoda; class Insecta; order Hemiptera; family Pentatomidae; genus Arma; species Arma custos. Next base: position 162,568,766 of record CM073759.1, read on the forward strand.
TCATTAAGGAAATATGTATTTGACATAAGTATTGTTGAAGGAAAAATAAAAAAAAATTGAAGGAAAAATTCAATAATCAATGAAAAAATATACTTTAATATCGAAGCTGCATATAATCCTTAAATAGTGAAGCTTTTCAAAGCGTTAATAAAAAAAATGTATAATTAGAAAAATTAAACTGTATTACCGCAACCCACAAATGGTTTTGGATGCGTTAGTTTCATTACTCCTAGGCGAAACTTGTTAGATTAGCCCGCATAACTTCCCGGTCTTTCTGTATGGTAGATCCTAATAGCCGTTCCAGAATATATTTTATGTTATGAATATTTTTAAATATTTTATTTGAATAGAAAATATATGACCAGGACCCGGACTCGAATCCGTGTCACCCACGTGCACAGAGGTGCTTTGTTCTAGATAACGCTCAACTACCAGATCCCCCTCCTTATTTTGAGAATTCACTTTATAGAGGCTGGGTGAGCCTCAAGATTATCCTAGATTCTAAAAGATCATCTTCGGCAGCTAAAAGATTAAATAAAAGTCTGCCAATGTGCGGGATTTGATCCCGTTCTTCACCATGGCAACTCAGCGCTCTACCAATGAACCACTCCGCTCCCTTTAATTATAAATAATACTATAAAATTATGATAACAAATATAAATATTATCAATAAAACGTCGAAGATGGTTAAAAAAAAGTGCAAAATCAATAGTATAGAAATTAAACTAATGAAAGAATATCTAAAATTTCGATAAATATTTCCTTAATATTCTAGTAATCTTCCTCATTCTTTCTCATTTGAATTGTGAAGGCAACAAATGGTGGTAAAACATGTTTGTGTTTTGAAAACATGTTTCCAGACGATTTCCTATTTCTGGCTGATGTTGCGAGGAACACACCTTTATACTTTTTCCCGATATTATAACTGTATTGCACTTAACTGTTCCAATCCTCTGTAATCAAAACACCTTTACTTATTTCTCCTTACGGTTTTTTCCTCTTTTTTACGGTTTTTGCTGTGGAGGTTATTTTTATAAAATCCATAAAATTAGATTATACCCAACCTAATTGTGAAACCCTTTATCATAGAAATGCTTTATTTAAAAGATATCCTTATCACATTTGATAATTTTGTTTGAGAATTTTTTATTCACTTCGATTTATTATCTCATTTATAGTTATTATTACATTTAATACTTGTACTACTAATATTTGTCTATGAAATTAATTAATTGGTAGCTGAGTTTATAGACTGCTGTGTTAATGAGATGGCGGTGCTGGGTAATAATACAGGGTTTCTTTCTTAATTTTTGCATGTTACCTTAAAATTTAAAATATGTTTTAATTTACTATTAAATCTAAATTGTGATTTTTTAATTTTTAAAGGTAAAGTGTCTAGAATGAATAATAATTCCATATTGTTCCATTTCATAATAAGAAAATTTATTATAAAAATCCATTAAAGAGATACGAAGTTATGGCAGGTGTCTTGGGTTTGATATATATAATAGTCAATACAAAGCAGTCCATAAGCCGTTGAATTAAGATAAGCAGAATTATAATGATTGTAGTGAAATAATTATTATACATTAGGACTATTGAAATTAATACTACTGCAATATTCTATACAACATGATTATTAATATAAAGTTATTATAAATATGTTATTATTGAAAATTGTTTATAACACTCAAAAGTCATGATAATATAGAATATATAACTTTATTATATCTTTTGTTATAAATATTTTTGTAAAAAAATAGTTATATGGATACTTCAAACATTAACTTTTATACGGAAGTTCGTTAGAATTATTGTCTTGCAAAGAAATATATCAACACCAGGATTAAATAAATATGAAAGTAAGTAAGCTTAACTTGAAATTTTTTAAGAGAAATCAAATTATTTTCAAACATTACATGCTTATTTTATTAAAGTTTTGTACTTAAACTTAAATAAAAATTAAAAAATGCATATATTAATTAAGAATTTTAACTTGCGGAGTTGTAGCAATACTATTTAATTGAGGGACTTAATGATATAATAATGTATCAAAGTATAATTCCAAAAAAAAATGGAAGCTGGCAATTTTGTGTTTTTCCATGATAATTTTGTACTTTTTTATTCTGGAGATCAAATTATTGTCACGAAACGAAGTAGATTAATTTCGCAAATGGTGCCTAGAGGCACAATGTCCTGTGCATGTTTTAAAAAATAATTTATTACCCGATTTATCTGCATTTTTTTAAAAAATTAGATTCTTTAAGTATTGACTATTATTTTTATTTTTTTTAAATTCGTGGAAAAACAGAGAATCAACTTGAGTTTACAAACGGTAGACGATTTGCAGTAGTGATATATGCTTATATTGAACAGATATAATATGGATATACAAGAGGTATTCTTATATGAACTAACTAGGCGACTTTTTAACTATTGACTAACATTAAAACTCATTGAATAATGTACATCTAACTTAATGACTATTAACCTTACAAACTATAAACTAATCACATCTCCTCCCTCCATGTCTTAATCTTAGCGCTGCTGTAAAAAAAGAGGGGAGCTGAAGAAGGTTTATATTGCTGTCAACGCGGAAGCATTCATAAAATTTGCTACAAAAGCATTTTATTAAGCGAGTTACATTATGCCATTGACCGGAGACAGTTGTCATATATTTTTAGAAAATCTATTTTTTGTCGAACGGAGTGATACACGGCTGTACAAAGAAGAACATCTGTTAAGAACTAAATTTACTTTATAGTAACAATAAATTATGAACTAAGACTGTGACTACTTTACTCTCTCCTATATTCCCAACTATCCACACTAGACTCTCTTCTCTATTTCTTTCTCTCTCTTTTGTACAATATTATAAAGGAAGTATATATACATACAAAAGAGGAGAGAAGCTCAAAGAAGTTTACAGTATTGAGCACAAGGAAGCAATGACCTAACTTCCAGGGTTAAAATCCATTTTACAAACAAGGTCGTCGACCCATCCGATAACTGATTGAAAACTAATTTCATGGCTTGTTTCTGCAGAGAAAAATCCAGAACAGTAGTAACTTTGGAAAAAAGTATGTTCATATTTTGACTCCATAACGGCCTTAATGACACATTTGTTACTGATTTAGCCCAAATCCGAAATCTATATTTTCATGACAAGCTTTTTTCTCTCTCGTTTCAAACCCAGCAACAACTTAAATTCCTGATAGTCCTTCGAGACTTCTGAAAAGAAGATGACCTCGTGACTTTCTTTGTTGAATTTTATTTTTGGGGACTACCAATGGGTAGTTTCTCTACTTGTCTTTATCCATGCCATTATGTATCATTCCTGCCATTTGCTTGTTGTATTGATGGCATTGAGTTGTAAATTACAATGAATAAATCAATAAAAAAAAATGTTATGGCTTCATATCATTTTCATTTGAACCATATAGTTCTGATGGATATATAATGTACATACAAACTACGGCATTAACTTTCACATTTTAAATATTATACTTGATTAATGCAATTTCAAGGTAGTAATTGGGATAAACATTCTAATTTTTACATAATTATTGGCCGATTTTAACTTATTTAACCTTACTGAATGAACGTTCCTAATACGAAGAAACCTCCTGCTTGGATCGAGGATCACCAATCCATCTTATTTTCAATGCAGGTGATATTTTACTCATTGAAAACTTCGAGAAGTTGTAGCAAGCAGTAATTGAATGTGATGAAGAGCTCCGTAGAAAAGGCATGCAGATGAACACCAATAAAAGCAAGGCCCCACAGTTAAGATGTGTTAAGAATAAATACATCTTTACTGGGATGAAGGGATGAAAACATTTTAGGAAAGGACTGGAAAGTAGACTTGAAAATTTCAAAAAGGATAAGCAACGCAAACGGTATACAACCAGATCTGTGATGCTGCGATTAAGAAACAAGAGGTTAGTAGAAAAGTAAAGCACCACATTTTAAATCAAAATATTCACCTTTAATCTTATATGATGTTGATGGCTGGAGAGCTGGAACTAACGAGCATACCTGTGGAAGAAGGGGCTCGTAATAATAATTCGCTAACCTTCTATCCGAGCGAATTTGCCGGTTGTGAACTCAATAAAAAAAACCTGATAGTTTAATTGGGTGACAATTTCCCCAAATAAATATAGTTGAAGCTATAAAAGGAAAGAAAAGAAATTCATCAAGTAAATACAAATAAAAACATCCAAAAATGAGTAAATGATAAATATATAATGTAAAAAAACAGAAAAATAACAATTATAGAAATATTAATGTGCACAAATAAACCTAAGAAAATATAAAGAAAGTTATTTAAAACTAAATAAAAAAGTTATGAAACAAAAGATTATGCATTAAGCTAGTCTAATATCTAATAGAAACTGATAAAAAAAAATAATGTAAAATAAAAATGAAATTAACTTATTTACTAAAGAGAGATTTGGAAGTCTAGCATCTCGCTTATGTCAAATACATGGGTACGCAGATGACATTGTGGTTCTGGCGAGAAGTGAGAAGGCATTAAAGGAAATTCTGGTAAAGATTGTGCAGGAAAGTAGAATCGTGGGTCTTGAGATAAACCAATCTAAAACCAAATACATGGTAGCATCAGGCTCTGAGGCAAGAAGAAGAAAGCAGGATCTTATGTGTGATGGCTATACATTCGAAACTGTTGCTAGATTCACGTACCTTGGCACTGAAATAAACAACATGGTTAGGGTGAGTGATGAGATTAGGAGAAAAATAATGTGTGGCAACAAAGCGTATTACGGCCTCTCTAGATTGATTAAATCTTCCCTACTGTCAAAACGCACAAAACTCAAATTATATAAAACCCTTATCAGGCCCGTTGTGTGCTATGGTGTGGAGACGTGGACGCTTAAAGTAGCCAACCAGCAAGCTCTTAGAGTATTCGAAAGGAAAATTCTAAGACGTATTTTCGGTCCAATAAATGAACAGGGCACATGGGGTATTAAGAGTAACCAAGAGTTGGATGACCTGATAAAGCATGAAGATATTTTAAGGTTTATTAAATCCAGAAGAATTAGTTGGCTGGGTCATATTGAGCGAATGCCGGATGAAAGAATGCCCAAAAAAGTTCTGCGGGAAGCGTTTCCAGGAAAAAGAAAGAGGGGACGACCACGTAAATGCTGGATTAAGGACGTGGAGGAGGACCTGCGTAAAATTGGAGTGACCAACTGTACGAGACGGGCCATGGACAGAGAGGAATGGCGAATCATTGTTGGAGAGGCCAAAGTTCATCCTGGACTGTAGAGCCGAAGAAGAAGAAGAAGAAGAAGAAGACTAAAGAGAGATGAATCTTAAAACAAAAAAATATTTCTGGTCTGTGAATCAATGAAAAAATTGAGAAATGAACTGAGTTCTTGATAGCGATGACTTGATTATTCGAAATGATGATGAGTAGAAAAATTAAATGTCTCTTACCGGTAAGTCCAAAATTAGATCAAAATAGCGAGAAGTTTTACTGGTGAGACGTGACAAAATTCAAGTTGAAGAAGATGGAGAGAGCGGCGACAAAATCAAGTGTAGAGTAGCAAGCAACCTTCTCACAGGACAACTGTCTTGAGACTGATCTTGTTTTGTTTTTTCAAACATTACAATTAATAATAAAACATATGTTTTTAAAATTATTCTCTGAATTCTTTGGTTTCCTTTTAATAAATTTAATTATTATTAGAATTATATAACAAACAAAAAACATCTGGCTTTTAATACTATAAAATATTCGTTTGAATAAAATTTTCGTTTGGAAATAAAAAAAACAAACGGCTGTTTACTGTAACCGCCCACCAGATTTGAGTACAAATTTCCCAGGTATATTAAGAGACTAGGAGGGTATCAATGGAGCTAAACGAGAAAGAGGACGAGTGTACTCAGCCGTAGAGGTTCTCACTTTGACTACTCTAATTATACCGTCTTTACCAGGGAACACTTGTGTAATACGCCCAACAGGCCAATTGAGAGGCGGTACATTAGAGTCGATAAGGAGTACCAGCGTGCCGACTGCGACATTTGCCGAATCAGTGGCCCACTTGCTTCTTTGTTGTAGAGAATTTAAGTAATCACGTCGCCATTGTTTCCAAATATTGCCTATCCTTTGATGGATAAGATTCCACCTTGAGAAAGGATGGAGGGATGGTTCTATTGATTCTGGTTCTGGCAGTGCAACCAAAGGGGCAATTGAAGAATGAAGAAAAACAAGAAGAGATCATATCCTATAACTTAAGGTCGTCTGATGAAGGAATTCCTAGAGTCATACCAATTAATATGCTTTGGTCATGGAGACAGAATGGAACACTATAAGGATCTCCTGAATACGATGAACATCCCTGAGTGTAGAAAACCCCGAGGAAGACCAAGAATGTCATCTCAGGACTGCATTGAACGCTCATGCTGAAAAAGATGCAACAATATCGGGAAAGTTCGAAACCTGGTTAGAACCAGAGTAGAATGTTTAGTCATGGCTAAACGTTCCATATGTTGAAAGGCACTAAGATCATGGTGCTTCTTCTTTAACTTTCTCTTATGTCATTGCTAACGTCGAGGAGTCTCCACCCAAGCGGCCATGCTTCTCGGTCCCTACTCAGTTGCCTTCTTGCCTCTCCCCCTCCGATGCGCTCCTCCGAATGTATTCCTGATAGGACACTCTGGGACGGCCTCTCGGCCTCCTCCCGGTGGGTCTAGCTTTCATGAAATTCTTCATCAATCTAACAAACGTGGCCAAACCACTTTAGCTGTAGGTTTTTTAAAGAATCTCCCTTAGCTCAGTCACTTTTAGTTCTTAGTATTTTAGTGTGGTGAAAGAAAATAAATAAGTAACTGTCAATGTTTTTAGCTGCATCTCTAATAAGAACAAACGATAAACTGGTGTGTAATAATTTTTAAAAAATAGCGAAGAGGAAATGTAGGTGAAGGGTAGGATGCTGTGTGAAGCATAACCTTGAAGGTCTTAAAATATTTACAAACTAGCTTTTGCCCGCGACTTCGTCCGCGGTGATTTTAAATTGAAATCTATGTTGAGTTTAAACGGAGAGTTAATTTTGAATTCCATAAATTAACTCGATATTATAAACAATGACTTAGAGCATTTGTGAATTCAGCTAGCCTACCAATCCTTATCCCTTTGTTGATAGATTTTAAAAAAACTGTCCTATTAAATATTAATTGGCATGATTACAGACCTATCGATAAGTTTTGTATTGAAATCCACCGTTTGGATATAATTACAAAACTGTAATATTTAGGGGTTGATTTTGCAAAATCATGAATACTATTATTATTATGTTTAAATGCAAAGCCTGCTTACTAAATTCACATCTCTAACTTAAGATGATACGATTTCCCGTATTTTACACTTTTCAGGGTCGAATTAATAACGTTTATAAAAAATTCTAATTAACATAAAACATAGTTGATCTGGGTATTGAATGAGACCTGGACAAAAGATATCACCTTTCTAGGATAGGCATAAGAGAATTCAAAATATTCTACTTAATAAAGGGATCTCAACAAACTATTTTTTTTTTGTTAATTTCTAACAATGGACATATCGATGCCTTAGTTCAAAAATGTATAAAGTGCAAATTTTTCAAAAATTGGTTTTGTTATATAAATAATATTGTAAAGTTGATTTCGCAAAATCATGAATACAGTTATTATTATGTTAAAATTGAAAGCCTGGTTACTAAATTTACACCTCTAACTTAACATGTTACGATTTCTCGTATTTTACTCTTTTAGGGGCCGATTTCCAAAAATAAAAAAACGTATTTCTTTATTTTTAATGTAGAAGCTAAATCTAAAATTTCATGGTGCTCGCACTAAAATTGATAGTTTTTTTTTTATTACAAACGTATATCACCTTTTTCACCTTATTAGAGAAGATGAAAGGCCAGGGAGTAGAGGGAAACTAAAATAATTCGTTGGGCGTATCCACTTCCTCCACTCTTTGGTCGGGGTTTTTGTTTATAGTCTTCAAAAATTATGTTTTCCATCATTTGAAGTTATTCTCGTTACGTATTGTTTCCTCTGTAAGGCATTTATTGTTAGCATTTTTTTTTCCATTGCTCCTAACAATCCTGCAGATTTCTTCAGTTATTAATGTACCTCATTAAAACTTTTCTTTTTTAACCGTTTTATTTCCACCCATCTTAAATATCCAAACAATCTGAGCCATATCCTCTTTGTATCAGTGATTCTTTATGCATTTTTATATAAATTGACTTTTATCGATATTTAATCCCAAATATTTGTACGGCTTTTCTGAGGAGGAAACATTTTCCTTAATATTTTTGTAGCCTTTGCTATTCACCGTTAGGAACTCAGATTCATATTTTTCATATAAAGCACTCGGGATCAAAAGCTGATAGCTTAGAAATTTTAATAACTGGATTTGCGAGATTGGCTTTTGTCCAGCTAAATCAGTCATGTTGCCTACAACGCAGCTATCTGGCATTGTTTGAGTAAATCCTGCCTGTGTTTGTCACTGTATTGCGTCTGTTTGCATGGTCATGTAGTGTTTGTAGTCAGTCTAGGTCCGCCCATTATAGTATGTTCACACAGCTAACATTTATTATGCACCAGCTAATTAGCATTTTTCTTTAAGAAATGGTTTTCGTACGTTTGTCTTTTCATAACTTAATTATATACACACCACCTGAACCCGAAATACTTGTAGCATGATTTGTCTTGAACAAATACAAAGTTTGATATGAATGACCAAAAATAACTGAATTTTGTTGTACTAAGCCGTCTCTCAAGTCCTAAAACACACAAAAAAAATCTTTATATGTAGGTGCTAATTCATCTTTGATTTGCGAACGTTTTAGTTCAGTGTATAGTGGCAGTGTAAATGAGGCTGGGGCAGACAAATGATGTAGTCGGTTAACAGCCACGGATTTACCCAGTAGGATGTATAGATCCTTCTGGGTCTCACCCATCCTCTTTAAAGAAGGTGCTCTTAATTGGAGGGAAACCTCGTGGCTGAACGTGTTCTAGGACCAATCACGTACCAGCACAGCCGTCTTAGAAACAGAACACTCTCTACCATGTACTAAACAAGAGCCATCATGGGTAGTAGTAGAGTTTTTAAATTGTATTTGTTTAATATTTGACTTTTGGCTTACAATTCACATTGTATTTCAATTTACGGTTCAAATTTTGCTCAAATCGTGTATTCTTTATTTTAAGCGTGAAGTACTAAGCATAATTAAAAAAAAAACATTTTTCGGCAGCGTTTTTTGTTGTATTGTATCCAAAACCTTCAGGTGAATATAATTCGAATCTTATCTGTTTCAATATAATTCCTTCAATGAGTTTTTCAATGATCTTTTACGGTTTTTTCAGCAGGTTTATCAATGATCTTTCTGTTCATTCCAGGTGGCTATTTTGTGATCCAAAGTGTCTTATCTTATTATATACAATTTAACTAAATCGTATTATTAGATTAAGTGATTCATAGCAAATAGTGGTCATTTTACTAAAATAGAACCAAAAACTCAAAAAGAAACACTATTATTTATTATAATGCAATTGGGAAAAACCACAATGCAAAGCCTTATGTTTCAAAAAATACACCTACTTGCCAGTCGACGTTTCGCCTATTCAGGCATTATCAAGACACCAAAATCAAAAAGGGGGTTATGTGAATCGCATCTCGAAGAAAAAGGTGCAAAACATCCCAACGATCAACAGCCCAAACAGGCTCCAAACATGAGACGGCACCCCGCCACTAAGACGTTCAACATACAACTGAACGAAAGTAATACGCAACCAGCTGGGAAGGTTATAGAATCAGCTGATCCTCAAACCATATCAAGTAATATTAGCCTATACGAATTTTTATACATATTAGCAAAGTTAGCCAAATTTTTCTTTTAAAATATTCAACGTTTCCGAATAATATTGGTTCAAATTTCTGCAATCTGTTTTATAATTTACCGAAATGTCAATCTTTTGTGCAATCTGCATGGCCTCGAACAACTTCCTTCTAGAGCCATCACTCTCTTTGTAAATAACTTTAGCATTCTCAAAATCAAATTGATGCTTACAAGTTTTGGTATGCTGGGCCAATGCTGTGTTAGGTTCCTTGCCACCAATATTTTTACAATCATATTGATGCTGATACATTCTTTTGTGCAACCATTGTGATGTTTCACCAATGTATATTTTAGGGCATTGCAAACAGCTAATCTCATACACTACATCTGATTGTTGCTGTGTAAGTAGTTTATCTTTCAATGGAGTGTAAAATTTACTCATCTTGTTTGTAATCTTAGTCGCAAGCCTAATCTCGTAAACATCATACTCTTTAAATATATCTCTAATACATTCTGACAGGCCCTTAATATAAGTGCACGCAAAAAAGACACCATTCATATTATTTCTCTCGGCACCACCACTATCCGACAATGCAAGATCCTCACCACTAGAAGTACAGTTCATATTATTGTGAATCTTGTTGTAGTTCAAATTCCAATATTTTTTAATGAGGAATGAAGGGTACAAGTTAATTTCGAACATCGTGCAGATGGTCTCTTTCACGGAGCTTATATATTTTATATCAGTCAGTTTAATGGCTTTAAATATGCTGTTTTTAAGGTTATTTATTAACATATGTCTAGTGTGATTAGATATAAAACTCAATATACGTTGACTACTGTTTTCATTTCTCGTCCACATGGTTCTCAAAATTGCACTATCGTTGTTAACATACATATCCAAGAATCTAATCCTATTATTAGTTTCCAGTTCATAAGTGAATTTGATATTATTATGAAAACCATTAAGACCCTCATAAAACCTGTCAATCTCATCCTCTTTCAACACAAGCAAAAGGTCATCCACATATTTCATGATCAATCTAGGTTTGATATTAGTAGTATTGATAACATCATCCAGCAATTTGTTCATAAGGATCCCACTAAGCGTAACGGACAATACATCACCCATAGGCAACCCTGTTAATTGTCGGTAAATCTTATTATCATCATCTTATTATCTCATAATTTTCAGATAGGTTCTTTGTATAATTTAAGAAAGTAATTTGGATAGTTCCACACCCAAGGGTTTCTTCCTGAATATAAGGGTTCAAAGTTTGTTGGAATCCATCAGTTTGGAAGTTAGACATCTGAAATTTTTGATGTGCGAGTAACTTATAGCTTAAAAAAAAAAATTATTTATTTAAAATGATCTGTCCCGAAATTTATGTGGCAGAACAAATTTCATGCGAGCGAAGCAGCGGGCAAAAGCTAGTTATTTCCTAATTTCGTATTATAATAATATTATGATATATTAATATAATTTCTTATAATATAATTATATTAATTTAATAATATCATTTTATTAAATTATAATATAATTTAAATATAATAATTTAATCATTATAATATAATATTATAATTTCTACAGCATCGTGGATATAGCAGTGTCGGGAGCTTATATCCCTTAAAGGTCTACCAGTTGCCTCATCATTTTCCGTTCATTTCCAGGGATGCAGCTGTAATTTCCCTGAGGAGCATGTTGTGCAATCTTTGTGATAGGCCGCAAAATCCCCGGTTTTTCTCCTGCTGGCAAGTAGTTATTAGTTCCCTCGTTATTCAGAAACACACACACACACACACACACACGTATATATATATATATATATATATATATATATATATATATATATATATATATATAAAATTATATTTGATATAATTAATATAATCATATATATATATATATATATATATAACTTATATAGTTCCAGAAACAAACATAAAAACAAAAAGGAAAAGGAGGTTGAAATGATTTGCACGATAACTGTTTTAACACTGATTGTATTGTCATCTTGAACCTCTATATATAATGTTTACATATTAACAGCTGTTACAATGGCCAGCCTGATCTTAGCGACCATGTGATCATCGGTCTTGTCTTAACTCCCCCCTGCCAGTTTACGAATACCCTCGTAAACTCAAAACAAAACAAAAATTGCAGAGAGAGAGAGAGAACACAACAAAAATAAATTACAAATTAATTTAATCTTAGTCTGCTTACATAAAAAGGAAAACAAAAGACCTTACTACTAGCTAAATCTACATAAATATCATTCGTAATTAACAAAAATATGTTTTTAAAAAAAAAAGTGACTTTACAAAAACTATACACAAGAGAAATGAAAACATACTGTTCCACTGCACCTCTACAATAAGCTCCAACAGTGCGAAATAAACTACACGGTTATGGGCTGAATTCCTGAGCTGGAGTCTTGAGCTGTTCGATCTGAACGGTCCTACGTTTTCTCGGCTCAGCTATACTCTGAACAGTGAATAAGTTATGCTCTCTAATAGCAATCACTCTGAATGGCCCCTCGTAACGCAAAACCTCCTTTGCACGGTTCGACATAATTTTCTTGTAGACGATGGTACCTATCCTGATCTTAACCGTAATATCTTTCACTCCCAGGTTTTCCCGTGCGACTCTCTTGCGCTTTTCCGCGACCATCCTTCCGTGTGCCCTTTCCCATGTTCTCTTGAGCTTTATTCTATTGGCGATCAATCGTCCTGCCATGCCCTCGTCCACGACCGTACCGCTCCCATCTCTCTATCGTGCATGTAGACCAAAAAGGGTCTCGAAAGGGGAAAATCCAGTAGCCATGTGGATGGAGTGGTTATATGCCGTTATGGCCCGGGGCATTGCCTCATCTGCTTCCAATCCCTTGTCCGCGTGAAATACTCTTAGATGTTCCCCAAGAGTGTTGTGAAGCCTTTCGATTCCCCCCCCCCCCCTGCTTTTGGGATGCCCCGGCGTATTCCAATGCCAGGCAACGCCTAAATCTTTCATTTCTTTCCTAAGCTGCGCATTGTCAAATTCTCTACCCCCGTCTGAGGAAATCTTATCAGGCACTCCATAGAACTGGAACCACGTTTGGAGGGCTCTACTCACCGCTGCCGCTGATTTCTCCTTCATCGGGTCATCTTCATCTTGCTGAAGGTGTCCACCACTGTCACCCATTTGAAGCCCCACCAGGTAAAAGTGTCGATCTGGAGCTTGGCTAAAGGTACCGTAGGTGTATATGTCTCTGGGGGGTGACGAACATACTTCGTCGTATTACAAATGTGACATTCGCTTATTAAATCTTCGATAGACTTTCGCATCCCTACCCAATAATATTTTCTTTTCAACGCCTCCATTGTTTCATTAATCCTTCGATGGTTCGTGTTTCCCTGGTGATATGCGAGTATCAACTCCTTTTGTTGATCGGGATCACGAATCGTATCGACCATAACACAACATCGGACAAATAATCTATCTAAGCCTGTTTTCTCAGCCCTCCACAAGTTTCGGATCTTTTCCAAGATCGTTGCGTTTCCGACGTAGAGGACGTAGAAGCTCTGGAAGCGTCCTTCAGCACCCGGCACATTTGTTCTTCTTTGATTCCTGGTAGGGACCAAATATTGACGATATCATGTTTTCCATATTTAGACTTTTCTATTTTCAGAAGTCCCGTGGTCTTCGTCTTCCATATAATCTGATGAGGCTTGTTGTTATTGACGGCGTCTGTTAACTCCTCCATCTCTGTTGGTCTCTCGTCCGCCGATTCATCTCGCTCAGATGAGGCCCCGTCGTCTTGTTGATCTGCACCGCCTTCTCCTTCTTCGCCCGGTGTCCAATCACGCTCGAACGTTTGGATATCTCTGGAATGTTCCCCTGTACTCGACTCGATTGCGTTAATTTGAAGAGATCGCGATAGCCAATCCGCTACAATATTTTCCCTTCCAGGATTGTATACTACCTGCATGTTGTATTGACTGAGCTGCTCTTTCCAGCGGGTGACTCCTGCTGACGACTCCTTCAATTTCCTGACCCATAGCTACGGCCTATGGTCCGTGTGGACCGCAAACATTCGCCCGAACACATACGGTCGGAAATGCTCTACCGCCCACACGATCCCAAGCAACTCCCTTTCTAGTGCGCTGTACCGTGCTTCCGTATCCGTTAATCGTCTGCTGGCGTATGCTACGGGACGCTCACCACCATTACCTTCCTGGAATAATACCGCATCTAAGGCATACTCACTCGCATCTGTGGTAATGTGAAATTTCAGTGTAAAATCAGGAAAGGCGAGGATTGGTTCTTCCTGCAGTTTCCTCATGCATGTACGGATGTTATTTTCGATTTCAGGGGTGATCACAATGCTCCGTCCTTTCTTCAGCACATTATTGAGTGGCACAAGATACTCCACCATTTCCGGCACAAATCGGCGATAATAATTGAATGTTCCTAATAGCCTCCTTATTCCTTTGACATCGGTCGGAATCGCCATTTGTCTTATCGCCTAGACCTTCCGCATATCTGGTGGCACTCCCTCCTTGGATATGGTATGCCCCAAAAAATTGAGCTGACTCTGACCCATAACCGATTTCTCTCCGGATAATTTTAACCCGAACTGGCGCAACCTTGTAAATACCTTACGAAGATCTTCAACATGGCGTTCTTCTGATTTGCTAAACACGAGTAAATCATCCATGTATACTTGGCAAAACGATTCGACCAGTCCACGCAAAAACTCATCCATGAGTTTTTGGAAGGTGATCGGCGCGTTTTTCAGACCGAAGGGCATCAGTGTAAATTCGAAATGACCCCGCTCAAAGGTGAATGCTGTCTTATGCTGGTCTCGTGGGTGCATCCGAATTTGATGGTATCCTGCCTTCAGATCAAGGGTGCTAAAAATTGTCGCCCCCCCAAGTTGGTCTAATATGTCATCGAACCTCCGAATGGGATAGCGTTCGTCTAAAGTGTTCTCATTAACCTTCCGGAAATCCACTACGATCCGGTACTTCTCGCCGTCCGCACTCTTTTTCCTTACGGCCCATAGGGGGCTATTGTATGGTGACGTACTGTCCACAATGATTCCTTGCATTTTAAGGTTATGTAACTTCCCGTTTTTACACCTTATCCTGGCACCCACTCGCCCCATTAAATCGCATCCGATTATACCCCCATACTCTCGAGGCATATTCGGTCATGCGGTCATGCGCCCCTCGGAACCCCATCTCCCAAGTTCAATCACGGCCTCGCCTTCTACTTTACAGGGACCACTCAGAGTGACTAACCTACAATCACATACCTGTAATCTTTCTCCTGTACCCAGGGCCTTCACCATTCTCCGACAAATCACAGTGCTTGAACTTCCTGAATCCACTAGACACTCCACTCCTCTCTCGACTCGTATGATAGGCAACGCACCATAGGCTCCTTCGATGTTATTGATCACTGTGCGGTTGCCTCTCTACTGATACTCTCCTTCACTCCTCGTCCTCCTATCTCGGCTGCTCGACTTCCCCTCAATCCTCTTGAAACTTCTTCTTACTACGGCTCACCTGGCTCCTGGTTCACTCTCCTCTCCTTCTGTTTCCAACACTGCTGATGAAATAGTTGATTCGGATGGTCGCCTCCTTTTCCACATCCTCTGTGCATTAACTTCCATGGGGTCCCCTCTGTCCACCTCTCTCCGTCTTATATATGGGCATTGCCGTGCAAAATGCCCTTCCGTTCCGCATTCATAGCACCTGGAGCGGGGACATTCAGCCACCAGGTGTCCCACTTTGCCGCACCCGTGACATTTCCTTTCCTCCCTACGCCAGTTCTTTCTATCCGGTGTCTGTCTCTTTTCCCGCAGTTGCGGTCTCTCTCTCCTATTGAAATCTACTTCTCTCCGTCTTCCGATTTCCGGTCTTGACCTAGTCCTATTTGCGTTCTTCTACAAGGAACCCTGCTCCATCCTGGTTCGTTCTCGTCGCGTTCTTCTTCCTCCCGAGCACTCGAATCTACCATTTCTTGGGCATATTCCAAGAAAGACTTATCTCGAGGTGCGCAATCCTTCTTTTCTGTGCCTCTTGCCAACTGAACTTTAAGGACCGTGGTCATGAAAATCATCCATGCTTCCACTGCGTCTGTATCCATGACTTCTCGCAATTTCTCATTAATCCTATTTAATTTTGCGATTAGCCTTGCCGCATATTGCCCGTTCGACTGGTTAGGTCTCTTCATTTCCCTAAACATCTGCAGCATGTCTTCTTCGGGCGTCCATCGCCCCCCTCCTTATGCTTTTTTCAATCTTTTTTTATAACTGTCCACGGGGTATTCTCATCTGCCTGTATTAGGTTCAGCACGCTTCTTTTGACCCGGCGTGCTAAAGCCACTCGTAGCCTTTTAGAATCAAACTCGTCTATGAGATCCGCAGCAGCCTGGGATTCGATACTGAACATGATACCCTCACCGCCTTTGAGGAAATGGTTCAGCTCCCCCACATCGCCATTGAATTTTTCCAGATCCGAGATCTATCTTCTTATATCCTGAGCGTTAGGCCTATTCAACTTCATCCGTTCAAGCGCGTTGGTCTCCTCTGCGATCCTGTTCGCCTCCCTCGCTGCTAGGTTCGCACGTGCCATTGTGAGTGTTGTCGTCGGTAAAGGCGGGAACTCAGGGTCTACCGATTCCGCCTGTGTCGGTGGTTGCGGTGGTGGCGCAAGCGTTAATGTAGCTGGCCTAAGAATGTCTCTCTGTCTCGGTTCTGTCATTATTATTTAAGGCAACAAGAAAGAGAAGAAATAGAAAAAAAAATGATAAAACAATTTTTTTTTTTTGTTTTCACACAAAACAAAATTATCTTTAAAGTTCCCTGGTTTCGGCACCACTTATATACTTCCAGAAACAAAACTTAAAAAAAAAAGGAAAAGAAGGTTGAAATGACTCACACGATAACTGTTTTAACACTTACTGTATTGCCATCTTGAACCTCTATATATAGTGTTTACATATTAACAGCTGTTACAATGGCCAGCTTGATCTTAGCGACCATGTGATCATCGGTCTTGTCTTAACTTATATACACATAAAAATATATATATATATATATATATATATATATATATATATATATATATGCCCAGCTAATACTCAAAACTTACGGTTTCTTTTTCTTTCTTTCTAGTACTTCATTTATTATGATCTATTATGTCTGACCATCTTCTTCCACTCTTTGGTCGGGGTTTTTGTTTATATTCTTCGAAAATTACGTTTGCCATCATTTGAAGTTATTCTCGTTACGTATTGTTTCCTCTGTAAGGCATTTATTGTTAGCATTTTTTTTTCCATTGCTCCTAACAATCCTGCAGTTTTCTTCAGTTGTTAAAGTACCTGAATAAAACTTTTCTTTTTCAACCGTTTTGTTTCTATCCATCTTAAATATCCAAACAATCTTAGCCATATCCTCTTTGTATCAGTGATTCTTTATGCATTTTTATTTAAATTGACTTTTATCGACATTTAATCCCAAATATTTGTGCGGCTTTTCTGAGGACCAAACATTTTCCTTAATATTTTTGTAACCTTTGTTATTCACCGTTAGGAACTCAGATTCATATTTTTCATATAAAGCACTCGGGATCAAAAGCTTATAACTTAGAAATTTTAATAACTGGCTTTTTCACAACCTCTTTTGCTAGTTTGTCAAGCAATTTTATATAACACATTTTTGCCTCCCTCCGTTTAGATTAACATACATCGAATATGCTGTAATGATAAATTGCAGGTTATTCATGGAGAAGGTTATATTGTACCTGTTTGGACCACATCCCTGTCTGGAACTATCATTTTGATCGAGTGAACGATATTACTCATTATGTTCTTTCTTCTCTTAATGAATACTTTAGTCGTAGCTATGTCGTTTATCTCTCACTTAATAATCTATGAAGGATATAATGAAAATGAAGATGAAAAATTGGAGTAGCTATTTAGGTCCGGTTTACGTACCCAGGAACTTCAGTTATCAGTCTTAAACAATTGGATTTAGTGCAGTGCAATCAGGTTTGTACATAGGAACACAATAAAAAACAATTTATTTAATGTTACTTGCAAGATCAAAATATTAAAAAGTTTTATCTCTAGGTGTTCCCGTTTCAATATTTTAATTGTTGATACTTAAAAAAATGCTATTCTTATCTGGATTATACAAAATGTAAAGTAAGATACTATGCTCAAAAAGTAGGCGATAAAACTTTATAACATTACATTACAGTAATGTAGGTTATACATCAGAATAACACATATGCTACAGCAAGGAGGATTTAGGGGGGGGGGCACGGGGGCGCGTGTAGGTACTGGAATCCATTATAGTACATAATTATAGGCAAATCAGGAACTTATCTTCTTGAAATTTGCAGATAGTTTCTTCGTATAATTTAAGAAAGAAATTTGGATAATTCCACCTCCAAGGGTTTGCCCCTTGATATAATATGGGTTCAAATATAGTATGTAATCCTTCAGTTTTGAAGTTGCACATCTGAAATTTTGGATGTACGAGTTACTTATAGTTAACAAACAAAAATTAAATTATTTATTTAAAATGATCTGTCTGAAACCTTATGTGGCAGACCAAATTCCACGCGAGCGAAACCGCGTGCAAAAGCTAGTAGGAAATAAAATTTAAATCTGTTAATAACTCTATATCGTGAATTTCAGATTTGCGGACACTCCTTGAGCTCACCCGAATCCCATTAGGGAAAAAACTTGGGGTTTGGTTGTTATCTCAGCTGAATAACTTTCCTGCACAACCGAACTCCCAATGTCTATGCTATGTACTGAGTACAAGAACCTTCTTATTAAACTATATAGGTTCTTTTTAAAATATGTTTATCCATCGTAATAACCAGTGGATCTTCGTTGAAACTGATCTACGTGCATCTTTGATACACTGAGAACGTATTTCAATCCACCAAGAATTAAATATTACTCAATAAATGGGGTAGTTATACCTTCTGGAGTATTAGCAGGAATTGGATGAAAGTGCCGTTAGAATCTAGTGCCTCATAACAGATTTAATCGGAGCTGGAGGGCCTGAGGTAACTAGCCAGGCAGCTCCAACTTGCCAATCTATTTGCTTCATGTCATGAATTTTAAACGGCTCAAACCAAACTATGCTTCAAGCACTATCATGGCATTAGCTGCCACTTAACTGCTTCCCTCGTACCTAAGCCAATATCCCATCTTACCACTTTTTTTGCCTTACATAAAATGACAGAGTCTTGGAATTTAGTTACAGAATCAAAATATTTTAATTTGAATAAATGATTAAAAAATTAGTACTCGATCATCGTCTGAGGGCGGAGTAGCTGTGGCAGATCACTGAGTTGCTGTGTCGAAGTTGCGAGGTTCAAATTCGGTTTTGCCAGATAAATTATTTATTCTGTTAATATGTTAATAACCACGGATGGATCTTTTTGGACTTGTGGCCACTCCTGGGCACACCCAACCTCTATAATGTGGGTGTCCTTAATTGAGGGAAAATCTGACGGTTGAGTGAGATCATGGAGAAACGGTATAGGCTCTACCAAATACTGAATCCAACAGTCTTCATGGTACAGTTACATATTTTTTTCAATTAGTCATGGTTATTTTAAATATCTCTGTGTAAATGTAGTATCTAATTATTTTGGGAACCGGTAATATGTCTTTATATTATATATTTAGCCTGTCCCTTGAGTTGAGAGAGTTAAAGGAAACAGAAATATATGTAGAAACGTTCGACTTTATCTTAAACACGTTTAAATATTTTTAGTTATTTTGAATACGAGTATTAAAGGTCAGGATGAAGAATATTCAGTAAAAATTTCTAAGTTGGAAATGCACACCAATGAACTCGTTACAATACATTGAATAAAAACATGAAAGAAATCCCAGATGCGATCCGGAAAAGGACAATTTATTTAAAGGGCTGCCAATTTAGAATTTTGATTTACGGAAATATTTTTTAAATGTTTGGAAAAACAAAAATGAAAGAATATATGATCTCCGGAAGTGGAAAAAGACCTGAAAGAGCTGGAGATTACTCCATTAGATATTACAGAGGGATTATCTCTGAAGGCAAAATTGTACAAATCTCTGGGCTTTCAGGAAGTGTTTTGTAATTAATTGGAAACTTAAAGCGTTCGGCAAATTAGTGTTAGAGAAGCCTCAAAACTGCGAGCAGTATTGTTAAAATGAAGATATAATTTAAAAATTTAATACGTTTATGAAAAAAAAAGCATAAGCAAATTCCAAGGAGTACAATCAAATAAATTTAATACTACTATCTATCTTTCGACTTCATCAACTCATTTGGCGCTACAACTCGATTTCGAGTCTTGGCCTCCTGTAGCAGGTTCCACCAATCTCGATCCTGTGCCGCCGCCATTCAATCCCTCACACCCATCATGGACCTAGCATCACTAGCCACGCATTACTCCATCGAAGCCGAGTTCCTGCATCTGGTTCCGTACATCAACTCTGTCATTATTTTATTTAGCAGGTGATATGAGCAATGCTTAAATAATAGTCAGAGTCCATATTTGCACCTCTGAATACTCTCACGTTTAGAAGATTAGATGTGTGCCTTCGGTCGAATAGGATAAGGTCGATCTGGTTCAGTGTTGATCCATCAGGAGATTTCCAAGATAGAGTACTGCCAATAATAAAATCACGAGAGGCAGCAAAATTTATCGTTCTCACCCCATTGTCATTGCTTGAATCATGCAAGCTAAGTATGTCGACCAAGTTTGGTGAAATGCTGATTCCATCTCTACATTTGCATTTAAGACATCTGCAATAATTTTCATATCATATTGTGACATGATGTGACACAGCTCTCTCTAATAGTCCATAAAAGGCTTCTTTCTGTCCATCTTCTGAAACTTCTGTGGGAGCATGCACACTTAAAATGGAATAGTTTTAAAAACTTCCTTGGATCCTTATTACACATATTCTCGGGCTCACAGCCCTGAACCCAATTACTTATTAACCGTATCTTCCTCTTACCACAAACCTTGTGCCACATTCATGTGCCTTCTCACTGCAACTGTAGTAAATCGTGTGGTGCTTATTATTATTAATTATATAACTAATAAAATAAAAAATAAAAATAAATAAATAACCTCGAAAAGAATTTCCTGTCCTAAGAGGTTTCATTGCATGATAAAAGCACATACCTAGTTGTGCTGGTAATCCATTTCATTTTAAAAAATATATAGCAAATTAAATAAAAATAAAAATATTAGTTCATGTTGCTAAAAAAATGGGCGAAGGGAATCATAAATAAAATACCTTGTAAAATCATTGAAATAGTTTGAAGCTTTTAACTTTTTTTCGGTATAAGTCTTATAAAATCAATATTTATTACAGAAAATATAAAATGAATAACTTTTTTTTAAATAGCTAATATTTTCTATAGGAAAAATACAGGCCTCTTCGATATTATAATTTTTTTATTAACTGTTTTTTTATGGCAAGTGTTTGTAAAATACCTTCCAGGATATTATTATAAGTGGTCCTTCAACAAAACCTTTGCATTGTAAGTCACATAATAATAAAGTACAAATTTTAATAAAAGTTAAACTAAGGAGTCTGCTAGAAGTAAGAATTGATAAATATTGAGAATTAATTTAGTTATATTTCGGTCTAGTTGCACACTTTCTTGATAAAATTATAGCTATGTTCTGAAATGAGAAAGGAAAACAAATGGAAAAAATATAATCATGTTTTCTGAAGGAGAAACTGCGATGATTGGCGCGAATCTCGCTGGTATGAAATTGCTGAGACGGAGAAAATGTGTCGCTATCTATTTAGCGAAAAGTTGAATCCTTGGAAGGATGAAGAGGGATTCATTTGGAAGAAGAGAGAGGGAATGAGGCTGCGAGAGATGATGACTTAATTCATAATGTCTCCTCTTGTCTTTGTTACTTCCTGTCTTCATTTATCCTCCCAGTCATTCTTTCCACATTTCATTTCTCTCTCTTCATTTAGTCTCTTTAGTCTTACCCACCATTTTTTTTTTGTTTAGACTTATGGCTGTAATTTATTTTGTGTCATCTTGGAGGAGGATTTTCTTTTAATTATTTATATCTGAAAGGGATTCAGAAGGAAAATATAACGAAAATGTGTTGTGTCTCTGTCATGGATAGGACCGTGTGTTCTACGTGAATTCGTTTACGTGACGGGTAATATTTTATTTATAAAATATTATTATTTATGTATTCAGGAAAAGATCAAGTAAACAAATAATTACTGTGTTACAGTATAACTTTATTAATTATAAGTGTGCTTGACTCGGCCATATGGTGTTTTATTGTTAACATTCAATCGCTCTTGAGAAGCCCTATCCAAGCGTATACGATCTCAATATTTTTATTTGGATTTTTGACGCGTATAGGCCGACATATATTTTTGATAATATTTTTATATTAACACCTTATTATATTCACTGTCACAATTTCACACTAACGTTTTATATAAAATCGATAGATTTTGACGACAGCTGACGATTGAAACCTAAACGAACGTTGTTGGTAGCTTCTCCGAGTCAAAAGTTGTACTGAATGGAAATCTCGATACGCAGCAAGATGACCTCAAAAAGGCTGCGCTTCCCCCTCCAACGCGCGCGATGCGTGACAGTTATCGCTTATCGTAAAGAATTCTTTGACACTTTAGCTCTCTAGGGCCTAATTGAATTTTGGATGGAGATGACAGATATATAGCTGCAACCCTAAACTGTATCCCCAGATTTTGTTATCATTCGTTTTTTTTTTAATTGCCATCCACTTCAAAAATGAACATTAAAACATAGAGAGTTTAAAAGTAATAGATATTTTTAAGTATTTTAATTATTTATTTTAAATCAGGGATTTGTGGATTTTAGGAATTAACCTTCATCTTTCCAACAAACACATTTCAGAAGCTAGATTACCTCATGTTTTTTTTTATAAATACAGTAAACGTTTTGATCGGCAATGTAAGGTAAATATTTTTTTATTAAAGAAAAAGAAAAAAGGCAAAATATAGCATTAATAAAATTTGTGATTAATGGACTCTGATCAGATATCTAGGCCATAGTATTTTTAATCTTCTCATATCAAATCCAGGAAACTGATAGTAAAAGAGAGAGAGAACGGTAAGACTCTGGTGGTTGTGTATAACAATATATACGATTTTACAGTGTGAATTTTCGTTGTGCGTAGTGTGGTTCAAAATAAACTATGAGCATTTAGAATATTTCTTAGTATTTTGGATTGTTTTGTTTGTATCTTCTGTGCATGAACGAACCCTCCATAATATAAATATAAATTGAAAGTTCTGCTCCACATGTCTAAATAGTTCTTAATATAGCACTGTGAAAGTAGTCAAAGTATAAGTCAAATGAAGATCCGTAGTCCATATGATATGATAGTTGATTGTAGCGTCTTGTCAGTTCCTTCCATTTTAATTTGGTATGTATTTTGTTTGACAAAAGGATGACTGTATCGCCAATGGCGGTGCAAAGGTGCTTCGAAATATCAGAATAGTTCTCTTGGGAATAGATTGGAAATAGTTCTTAAAACACTGCCTTGTGTTACACTCTTATAATGAAGAAAGAAGGCAGCAATTGAAGAATCAAAAAAATGATAGGTAGAAAAAATAAAAATATTTAACAATGAACGAAATTCGTGTTAAATATATAATTATTTTGATATTATTTAAAGTAATAAATATGTGATTTTTTTATTACTACGAAAATTATCATATGTCATGAATGGATAATTACCACAGGCAATGAAAACAACTGTTGGAAGATTTTACAATTAGTCTTTATTTAAAAAACTAATAAATCGACAAAATTCTTGTTATTAATTGAATAGAGATCTGTGTTTTCTATGATGGTATGTGTATTTTTTTACAACATTTTGTTTTCAGAATGTATGATTTTCTTCGAATAAGCTATTACAATAATTTTTTGAAAGAAATAACGCATTATCTGTTTTATATCTATAATTTAATTTAAAATTGGTGGCATGAAAACATTAGGATTCTATTACGAACTGTTGGCTCAGATGACAAGATTACATTCAATTTCGAGGAATAAAAAAAAAGTATTCCTTTACGAGATTGACTTTGACTGGTAGGACGTGTTGTCACTCATCTTTATAGGCCTGTTAGAAAGGTTCCTTCTTTTAGGCAAGATTTTTCATACAAATATTCAAATGTGTTTATAGTTATTTTGTTATCAACAATATTGTTTATTAAACCAATCGTTTAAAGCATAAATGTATAATTCTTGGTATTTAATACGTAATAATTTTATTAATTGGTTCCTACAGATTAAAAAGATATGTTGAACTTTTTAAAACTCTGGTTGTTTAGGATATTAATGCATACTTTACGATTTAGTTTATAATATTCATGTTAAAGAAATTATACAATTTTAAAATTCTTCGGGCCACATTGTCATTTATTTAAATGTGTACATTGAGAAAGGACTTTCTAAGAGAAAAACACATGCTCCTTTATGGTCTCAGGAGTGCTATGTATCCAATATAAATTCGTAACATAATTAACAAACCTAACGAGTGTTGAGTAACAATGGGATTTCTACGAAACAGAACGAATACTGAAGTGTTTGTATTCGAATGTAGGTCGAGCCGATTTATTTAATTATTTAAATAAATTAAATGATTATATTTTATAGAATAGAATAGAATAGAAAAGTAACTTTATTCTGGGACTATGTCCCTTTAGAATAACAAATATGAACGAAAAAGAAACATAATGTTTATCTGGCCAGAAGGCTAAGTATCACAAATCATAAAGCGTGTGAAAATGACAAAAAACAATTTAAAAAGAAATATTTGAACAAAAATAATAATAAGTAAATGGACAGTACAAGTCTTGACAAGATATTAAGCAATTAAAGAGAATTGATAAATCTATAGCTTTTGTTAAATGTATGAGCTAGCATGCAATAATTCTTTATATGATGTACAGCTTCTTAAAAGACAAAATTAAAAGAAATAAATAGCACAATGAATTTCTATACATTACAATCAAAGCTAATGACTAACCTGCTTAGAGAGCATCTTTTTGGGAAGCTAGGAGATGTTGGAAAAGCAAGGATTTAAATGACGATAGTGAAGGACTATGACGGATATTAGGATGGATTGAGTCAACGGTGTGGTGAAGCGGGCAAGAAAGGAGCGTTCGAATGCTTTGGTTTGGTGGGAACGAATATAGAGATCGGAAAGGGGGGATCTTGTTTTATGGTGTTGAACAGAGGATTTGAATTGGAGGAGGGTATAAATATATGAAGGGTGATGAGAGTAGATAGATTGGTATAAGAATGTACAGAGGAAATATTGCCTTCGGAAGGAAGGGAAGAGCTTATATATAGATAATTCATGAACATTTGTGGTTTTATAATTTTTGAGTCATCATTATTTATCAATAGCTTTTAATAATAAGGTTTTTACTAGTTTTTTGATGTTGAATTTCAAGAAAAATGCATAGAAAATGAGGGTAAATATTTTGAATAAAAATGTTTTGATTTCAAAAATTATACAGAAATAACTTTTCTTTAAATACGGATATTTCATATGAAACGACCAAATAAATTTTAATATGAACAAGAAATATATTTATTTTGAAAACAATTAAAATTACACCATTATTAATTTCAAGAAGACTAGGTTTTAAAATTGCATTATTCAGATCATCGTGGAATTTCAAAAAGTTTTTTTTCTTTATTTA
The DNA here is from genome assembly GCA_037127475.1 of Arma custos. Classification (NCBI taxonomy): domain Eukaryota; kingdom Metazoa; phylum Arthropoda; class Insecta; order Hemiptera; family Pentatomidae; genus Arma; species Arma custos. The sequence goes on from CM073759.1 coordinate 162,594,374, forward strand.
TATAACTTCAATATTAATTACATAGCCTACAAAAAATTAAAATATGTAAATTATACAGTTTCTTCTTTATCATTTTAGGTTATTAAAACTTTTTCGTTGGTATTCTATATCCGTCTTACGATTCTGTTAACGTATTTCGCATATGGTATATTGATTCACCAATATTATAATTGATTACTTTTCGTGAATGGAATATTTTTTATGAACAATAATATCCAATCAACTTTTATAGATATATCACGAGATTACAAGCACTCTTAAGAAGATCTGAATGAAATGAATGGGAGGAGGAAAGAGAAAGAGCTATTAAGTAAACTGCTTTCATGTTTATTGCCTCATAAAACTCACCGTCTCCTTTCATAGAAACGACACTTGTTTTAAGTCTCTTAGAGGTGTTAAAAGAGTACCGACTCAAGTTCTAAAGTACTATTGTTTTATTTTTGTGGTTTGAATGTGTATATATATACATATATATATATATATATATATATATATATATATATATATATATATATATACATATATATATATACATATTATACTTAGTTTACAAAATGCATGTGATCAGTAAATGTAGTTCTTTAAAGAACAGAGAATTAAGGATGTAAAAGAATTGGTTTCAAAGATTCCTAAAGGATAAAAGTGGATTTGAAATCCCTAAAAGAGGTCGCACGAATAAGAAAGTATTTTCTAGAGGAAAAGACGTCATGCAGTAAAAGGCCGATTGATTGTGATTTTGTATTCACAGGGCATATTGGAGTACGGAGGGCAGGAAAGAAGGTGGAGAATGTTCGTTTTAGGGTTTCAAGGAAATGGAATATTTTTAGAGTTCTGACAGTTTCAGTGTGGTTCTTATAATTTTGGTTTATGAATTTACATAATGTAAATTTATTCTCGTTGTCCATATTTGTTTTATAAAATATTGAACCGTATAAAATTGCATTTGAATCGATATTTTTTGTCCTTCTGGAATATGCTTTACCGAAATACCAGTTTACTATAATCAAAGATTAGATTAAGAAAATCTGAATACAGTAGAAGTTAAAATTACTCTCTTCATCAGTTAACAGTACCGTACTGAGTGCTATCCAGCGGAATTCGTCGTTGCTCATTGCTTTGTAAAATTTGTATACAACGGAATTCTTATTACTACGTAATTCAATGTGATATTATTGAAATTGTTTACTCGTGTCAAAAATCAATATAAAGCATAAATAAGTGTATAACTTTATATTACATAAGGGAATCTGCAAAATTTCTTTTGATAGTTAAATTTTTTATCTCTTAGATAAAACAGTTTTATTAATTACTAATTTTTATGCCAGATATTTTAAGTCTACAACGTGTTTTTAATACGCAAACCAACGTCTTATAAATTTATTCTTGGCTCGTGATCAATGTACGATTAAATAATATAAATATTTAGATTGAACCTACTTAAATAATTAATTTTTTTTATTTTATTATATTGAGAATTTCTCCAAAGTCGAGCCTTTCTCAAACTAAATTTTACATTACTTTTTTTCCAGTTTTCCTTTGAAGAGCCATTTCTTCTTTCAGAGTGTATATTGCCATGTCTTCCTGAACTTATTTAATCAATCCATGGGATTCTTTGTCGGCCACTTCTTCTTCTTCCTGCAGGGTACAAGTGCAGGGCCATTTTTATATTACTTTATCATCCATCCTCAGTAGGTATCCAGACCTCTGTAATTCCTTGGTGGTGATGTTTTCGAGAATGGTGCTACAAGTACCTATTGTCCCCCGAACTATGGTATTGTTTATCCTGTGAAGTCAAGATTTTCCGACTGCCCTTCTCCAGAAGTCCATCTCTGTGAAGAGTACTTTTTTTTTTACTCTTATTCCCGATTTCCATTTTTCACAGCAATATAACTTTATAGTCATAGCAGTAGTGTGGAAAAATGTTTGAATGGTTTTTAGGATTGAGTACGCCATGGTTTGAGCATGTCAATAGCTTTTCTTCTTTCTCTGATTGTTCGTGCTGCATCCCCTTTGGGATGTTCCATCATTTTGAAGGATAGACCCTGGATTTTTAAAGTTGATAACATTTTTAATCTGTGTTTAAATGTTAAGGTGAAAATATATGTTAAAATAAAAAAAGATCATAATTGTAAATCGTTTGAAATTTGTAGTATATTTTACATTTTGTATCTTATTGTTGTTAACCTCTCCTTTAGCACTCACATTGTAATTTTGATGCAAAAAGCTCTCTTTGAAGGCTCAATTACCTATCTTATGTTAAACAATAAAAATGATATTAATGATAATAAATTATAGAATAGAAAATTTCTAAATATAGGATTTCAGTACGAATAACATATTTAATAACACTGTTGTTACTAATCCTAATATTTAATAACAACATCGTCTATGTGTATTAAGCTATACAATTTTCCTTAACAAGATGAGTTATATAGACTATTAAATACACTACTAGAGATCAAAAGAGGACGATTATATTGGATGAGTAGAGTCCTTCAGTTCTAGTTAGTTCTATCCCTTGTGAAATATTGGCTGTCACTACTTGACTCTCAGTATCAATAGATTAACAGATATGGGGAATGTGGCAGGTTTATTTTTCTGTTTTAATTTAATATCTCACTATCAGATAGAAAAAAAAACTAAGACTCTTTACATTGTATTAGACAGTGAAAGTAACAAAAAAAAGACCACTAATGAAAAGTCAGGCGAGAGAATAAGTCTTTAATTTGATTAAATTAATATAATAGTCTCGGAAAAATAGGTCAAACCCCAGGATGCCCAATGAGGTCAACTTTGTAAAATAAGGTTACCTAAGTACCTGAGTACTTGAGATCGAGTCAGCTAACTTTGGAAGAGAAATCAAAGGTAAGCAACGAAGATGGTAATAATAGAGTTTACAAACGGAATACAGGTTTATGATGACTGCAAGATGATCTGATTCACTACTTATGATAAGAATATGATATATGTGTGTGTGTGTGTATATGAGGCGTTCAGTATCAAAAGATTGTAACTTTTTTTAAAAAATTTACTTTTTCACATTTTTGGGGAAGCGAAATTGCTTAGCTTAACTATGGAACAAAAGGTGTAAAAATTCATTTTAAGTTATGGAGTGTTGTTCCTGATTGCCTGATAAGTATACCGTAAATAGTTCATAGAAATCTGAAATGAAAATTTTCTATGCATATTAAATAAAAATAATAAATGAAGAATTATAATTAAGAGGAGCTTTTGTGATATTCTTCAATTATTTTTATTAAAAAAATACTTTAATTTTTAATTTTAAATAATCGTTATATTTTTAAATATACTTTTTTAATTTAAAATATACTTTAATTTTTAACATTTTTACCTCCAATATAAAAACATTCCTCTATTGTGGTGACCTGTGGTCTAGTGGTTACAACATAATATGCTCTAGATCGCGGGTTCGAAGCCAGGTAATTGCCTCCAAGATTTTTCTGGTTCTTCGAAAGGGATGTAAAATGGGTTCCCGATAATTCACGATGTCAGATGCTCGTTAAAAATCCCTATCCTAATTAAACTTGGATAGAAGAAATTTAGAACTCCCACAATAGCATTGTCCGATTAGCCATAGCAGCATCAAGTGACGCTAAATTTGTTTTATTTTCAACTTTCTCGCGCGCCCCCTGACTTGCTTCACGCCCCCAAGGTTGGGAACATTAGATCACTCTAGTTGTAAGTAAAATTTAATCGAACTCGATAATTTTATGTACTCAAAAATAATAAGACCTACATGTCCAATTTTCGTACTAGTCACGCTAATACAACCAGTTCTATTACCAGTATTATATCTATAAATGCAACTTTTATAGAGTTACCGTCTAATCATAGTTAGAATATTGTTTTATCAATAAAAGCACAATTTTGCATTAATTTTATGCCTTTATTTCCTTTACTTACCACAAAGAGACAGATACCTCTCTGAAGCTGGGATCTACTATCGATAGGTCAAACACTCTAAGAGAGCCTTCAATGGGAGGTTTATCCACCAAGGATTCCACGTGAATCCCTTAGGAGAGGTTTTCAAAAGAGGAGCACACTAATAACATATGCTACATAGTATTTATAGAAAACTGTTAAATAAGTGTTTATGATCATTATATACTTTTTGTTTTTTTAAATTAAATATATTTTTTCTATTTAATAGTTTATTGTCGTTAGAAGCAGTAATATTCAAATAGACTGTCTATTGTTAAATGACGAGAACAAATCGAAACAAATGACTGCTGACAAGACTTGGTTCACAAACGTTCTTTACTGTTTTATACATATTTAGTTGGAACTTAGCTTTAAGGATATTGACTGATCAATTTCGTTCTGAGTTTCGAAAAAGATTCATTGTTAGGTATGAGCGATTAGGCACTTCTGCAAGCGTACAAATGTTTTATATTTGTATTTATTCATATTATAATATTTGTACAAAATTGTTTTCATATAGCAAGTACGCAAATAGTTTATATTATTTTATTTTAATTTATTACAGAAGAATATTTCAGCATTAGCAATTACTAAAATAAAGTTACCTTCCTTTTTTGCAGTATTTGTATGTTATCCAATAATTAATTGACGCACTATAACTATTTAATTTTTCTGTTTTAGGTAATCGCAAAATTTCAAATTTATGAGCTGACATTAATTTTATCATTTATTAATCTGAATTGTATAAAGTTGACTTGTCTTAGATAATTTTACTGTATATGATAAGAATTAGTTTTGCATTTAATTTGCAAAGATTAAATACTATTTTACCTACATATTATTAATATAACAAATGTATTCATTTTCTCTAGGAGGTTTTTTTTATCAACCATAGTTAACTTTTATTAAACAGGATATCACATGGGTAAGAAACGTACAAGTAGAAAGGTCTAGGTTTTAAGATTATATATGATCATCATCATGAACAATCTTATTCATTCTTAATTAATTGTCTATTATTTAGATTATTAATGTTATTAGTATAACTTGAATTTGGATTCTAGCACGAGAATTGTTGAAACCGATATAAAATAGTTATTTAAAAATAAATAAAGTTATAAAGTATTATTATTACTTTCTGATGATAAGTGACCTTTAACTTCTAAAAACGATCTTTATATTTTTCTTCAACTATATTTTTTATATTTATCTAGATCTCATCAAGGTAGGGTGCTGTTTGAATTTCAAGTTTATTTTTTTTTTAATTACCTATATTTATTGAATCAATAAAATAGAGCCAAAAACTCAAAAAGTAATAACACAGTGCCAAACCTACCGGACCGACCATCCTGATGGAAAAGCCCACTGGATGGAAAAGGTGGTACGGCTGTCATTGTCCATCAATCCCTCTCCCAACACTCATTCCCACTCCAATCAAACGATATCCTTCAGGCTACAGCTGTTACAATCAAAACCTTTTCCTTTCCTCTCACCTTAGCATCAGTGTACTGCCCTCCTAATAAATCCATTTCCCATTCCCACTTCAGATCTCTCCTAAACTCCTTAGGGATTCATTTCCTTTTAGGTGCAGACTTTAATGCGAAACACCAACAATGGGGCTCAAGAACTACTAATACCCGAGATCGCATCCTCCTCTCTGCACTTAACTCCCATAATTCCAGTTTTATTTCTCCAGGCACCCCTACATATTGGCCTACTGACCCTAACCGAAATCCTGATCTCCTTGACTTTTTCATCCATGCTGGCTTAGGTCCCCTAAACTACTCCATAGAACGCCTTGATGACCTGTCCTCAGATCACAGTCCTTTGATCCTTACCCTTTCTATAGTCCCAATATCCAAACTTCCTCCGCCATCATTTAATAGGAGACCAGTTGACTGGAACCTATTTCACCAGCTTGTATCCGACACCATTGACCTCAGAGTTTCCCTAAAAACACCTTAGGAGTTGGATGATGCCGTCCATTCCTTTACCAATTTGATCCAGCAAGCAGTTTGGACTGCATCTTCACCCCGTCCTTCCTTCAAAATCCGTAAGAAAAATTCATTACCGCAAGATCTTAGAGATCTTATCCTTATCAAACGCCATTACCGATCCCTTTGGCAAAGAACCAGGCATCCTCACGATCGGAGACGGTATAACTACTTCACCAAATTAGTCAAAAAGAACCTGAACCTATAGATCCGAATCCTACAAATGCTACCTTTCCACACTATCTGCTTCAGATAATTCCCTTTGGAATGCCACCAAAAAAATCCTCAAATATCACTCTATTTCCCACCCCCTCCGACGTGAAGACGGCTCTTGGGCTGCATCAGATGAGGACAAAGCAGAAGAATTTGCCAAACACCTTTCAAATACATTTATCCCACATCCTGATATCCACTCTACGCACACTTCCAATATTAATGAATTCCTCTCTTCACCCATCCCTCTATCCTTACCTCCTAAAGCGGTAAATACCTCTGATGTCAAATTCCTCTTACAAAAGTTAAAAGTCCGCAAATCTCCTGGATATGACCTTCTAACCACCCAGATCCTTCAACATCTTCCTCAAAAAGGGATTATTTTCCTTACCTAGCTATATAACTGTATCCTTCGTACAACTCACTTCCCTTTACTGTGGAAACACTCCGTCATCATCCTATTCCCTAAACCTGGCAAGCCACCCAATGCCACATCATCATACGGACCCATCAGCCTGCTTCCTATTCTTTCCAAAATTTTCGAAAAAATCCTCCTGAAACGAATCCTACCCATAATAGAATCCATCTTGGATCCTATCCTATACATATTGTACACCGCTGACATCCTAACTGCTCCTGAAACCTTCCTTGCAACGTTCGCAGACGACACAGCCATCCTATCATCTCATCCAAATCCCTAAATGGCTTCCTCGAACCTCCAAAGGCACCTTTCACTCATTGAATTTTGGTGTAACCAATGGCGGATCAAAGTCAACGAGGACGGAGGATCAACGAGGAAAAATGCAAACTTGAATTTTACACTTCGCCGGGGAGCATGTCCTTCTGTCCAATTCAATGAAACAGTCCTACCCATTTCCGACACAGTACGATACCTTGGCTTTCTACTAGACAAAAGACTTACATGGAATCCTCATACAGACTCAAAAGACAAGAACTTAACAGACGATTCAACCAAGTATACAGATTACTATGTAGGACCGCCCACCTTTCAATAGACAATAAACTTCTAATATACAAGACCATCATCAAACCTATTTGGACCTATGGACTGGAGCTGTGGGGGACCGCGAAAAAATTGAATATCAGACGCATTCAATCCTTTCAATCCAAAGTCCTGAGAACTATTGTCAATGCTCCTTATTATGTCTCCAACAAAACCCTCCATAATGATCTCAACATTCCTTTCGTCCTCGATCTCATCCCTACTAAATTTTCAAACTTTCACCAAAACCTTGCCTGTCATCCCAACCCCCTGGCTCAGTCATTATCCAGTTCCACACATCCATATTACCCACCCCGCCGCCTAAACCGGCAATGCCCTCGAGACCTGACATAATAATGTTATTTGGAGTACTGGCACTGGCCAGATTCTCCACTCACGACCTGTGTGTGTGTGAAGCGCCCTTAACCAGCTTCCATTGGCGTTTAATGCCAGTGACGCGGCTGGGAAAGGGGGCTGGGGCCTCCCGGACTCCTGCTTTGCCCTCATTCATGAGGAAGAAGCTCAGTTCGGGGACCCCAGGCAAGTTGTAAATAGAGTACGAATGTGTACAGTATATTTCTTTCATGTTTTATTTATTATTATTATTTTTTTTTATCATATATATATATATATTTTTTTTTTTAGTTTATTTTTGTATACATTTTTTCGCTTGCATATATTTATTATTCATTTATTTCGTTTATATCATTGATTTTTTATGGAATGATTGTAAGCTACATAGCACCATTACTTATTGCCCACAACAGGCAGATTGTAATGCTTCAATAAAGTGTTTTTCTCTCAGTAATAGTAATAGTAAGGTGTTTGGCAAATTCTTCTGCTTTGTCCTCATCTGATGCAGCCCAAGAGCCGTCTTCACGTCGGAGGGGGTGGGAAATAGAGTGATATTTGAGGATTTTTTTGGTGGCATTCCAAAGGGAATTATCTGAAGCAGATAGTGTGGAAAGGTAGCATTTGTAGGATTCGGATCTATAGGTTCAGGTTCTTTTTGACTAATTTGGTGAAGTAGTTATACCGTCTCCGATCGTGAGGATGCCTGGTTCTTTGCCAAAGGGATCGGTAATGGCGTTTGATATGGATAAGATCTCTAAGATCTTGCGGTAATGAATTTTTCTTACGGATTTTGAAGGAAGGACGGGGTGAAGATGCAGTCCAAACTGCTTGCTGGATCAAATTGGTAAAGGAATGGACGGCATCATCCAACTCCTAAGGTGTTTTTAGGGAAACTCTGAGGTCAATGGTGTCGGATACAAGCTGGTGAAATAGGTTCCAGTCAACTGGTCTCCTATTAAATGATGGCGGAGGAAGTTTGGATATTGGGACTATAGAAAGGGTAAGGATCAAAGGACTGTGATCTGAGGACAGGTCATCAAGGCGTTCTATGGAGTAGTTTAGGGGACCTAAGCCAGCATGGATGAAAAAGTCAAGGAGATCAGGATTTCGGTTAGGGTCAGTAGGCCAATATGTAGGGGTGCCTGGAGAAATAAAACTGGAATTATGGGAGTTAAGTGCAGAGAGGAGGATGCGATCTCGGGTATTAGTAGTTCTTGAGCCCCATTGTTGGTGTTTCGCATTAAAGTCTGCACCTAAAAGGAAATGAATCCCTAAGGAGTTTAGGAGAGATCTGAAGTGGGAATGGGAAATGGATTTATTAGGAGGGCAGTACACTGATGCTAAGGTGAGAGGAAAGGAAAAGGTTTTGATTGTAACAGCTGTAGCCTGAAGGATATCGTTTGATTGGAGTGGGAATGAGTGTTGGGAGAGGGATTGATGGACAATGACAGCCGTACCACCTTTTCCATCCAGTGGGCTTTTCCATCAGGATGGTCGGTCCGGTAGGTTTGGCACTGTGTTATGTTGAGCTTCCGTTTACTGGTCAGTCGAGTTTCTGTAATTAAGGCTACATTAATTTTTTTATCATACAGTAAGGATGTTAGTTCGTCAGTGTGTTTTCGAATACCATTCGCATTCCAAAGGAGAATGGATAAGGTGGATGTCATTTAAGGATTTTGTTGGACAGGAAAGAGATGGGAAACAAGATTTGTTAGGAGAGATATTAGTGGTGTGACCATGAATTTAAACTCGGAAAGGAATGATGTGAGTAGTTTGTGAGATCAGTAGCATTTGAAGGAGGGGGGATATGAGGGATTTGATGCGGGGTATTTGGATTTTGATTCACGGGATATACTAGTTGTTGGGGCTGGTTTATTGGTTGTAGAGAATTGATTTATGGTTTAGAGAGGAGTTTGGAGGGTTCGGGTTGTAGCGTGGCCCCGAGACTGTTTGTTTGTTGACCACCTGACATTTCGGCGTAGGAAACAGCTCCATCTACAATTTTCTTGAGGTCCTCACTTCGTCGCTGGGCCGACGTGCTGCCAGAACTTGAGATTTTATATTCTTGTAGGCTTGGCAACCTTTATAATTGGCTGGATGCCCTTGAAAACATAGTGCGCAGACAGCTGGTGTTTCTCTCGGCTTGACGCATTCTTCAGTTTTATGCGGTTCTCCGCATTTGACGCATCTTGGGGTATGATGGCAGTAGTATCTAGTGTGCCCGTATGCCTGGCAGTTATGGCATTGAACGATGTCTTTCTTTGGGTATGGTTTTTCAATTTGTACCTGGGTATAGTATAGTCTACTTACATCATAGATTTTTTCTACTCCGGGTGCTGGTTCTAAATCTATGAAGAAGAGAGGCAATGGAATTTGGTTGCCTGTCTCGGGGTGTACAGGATTCTTCTTGTAGACATTTGTGATTTGTCTAACTTTGAAGCCCATGGCGGTGAGCTCCTCCTCTATGACGTCAGCAGGGGTGGTTGTATGCAATTTTCTGACTACCACTCTGATGGATCTCTCCTCCTTTAGTTGGTACGTGTGGTAATCTGCCTTGATCTCCGTTAGCTACTTCACTATATTTCGGCATGTCTCGGGCGTGTCTGACTGGATCTTTGTATCGTTGGTCCTGCTAGTGCAGTAGTATTTTCGGTGCCTACTGCCTTATTCAGTTGTGTGCAAAGAAGCCTAAAGTTTTTTATGCTCCGTACGAAAATTGGTGTAGGCCTGTGCACTTTAGGGGCCGATGTGGTCTCCATTGCTTCACTAGGTAGATTTGTTAGGGGCTGAAATCTGTTGGGTGGGTAGAAGGGAGAATCTTCAGTGAACTGAGTTGATGACCCTGGTTGGGTATTTTCATTCGACGGTCCTGCCTTGGGTTCCTTATTATCATTCGGAGTAGTAGGAGGTGTGTCGACTTTACGCCTTCTATTAGGTTTAGGTTTACTAGGGCTATTTCTCGTAGTGATTCTAGGGATCGACTTCTCTTTGTGTTTCCTTTTTTATCTGATTTACTGGATAGTACTTGGTGGTAAGACTTCATTATGGATTATTATGTCACTGGAGGAGATAGTAGTAAAGAAAAGAAAGGTAGGACAGAGAGGAAAGGGAACTAAATAAAAATAAAGAGTTCGTATCTGATCTGAATACGGCACAGATCAGCCTCATTAGATGCCAGAGGCAGCACTGATAAGGTCTGACTTACCTTATACTGGGTGGGGATGAACCTGTCGCTACTCCTGTCTCTTAAATCACTTAATTTATAATTAATGTAGTCACGTTATAAGTCCGTAATTAGCTACGAAACTTCACATTTTACTTCACTGGTACACAGACTATGACTATGTAAAAAGCCGTGAATGTGCGATAAAGTTAATAGGTATAAAAAAAAAAGTATCACAGAGACGATGTTACTCACTCCATCGCGTGCTGTGAACTCCTAAGACCACTATTATTTATTATAATGCAATTGGGAAAAACCACAATGCAAAGCCTTATGTTTCAAATCCAGTAATACACCCACTTACCAGTCGACGGTTCGCCTATTCAGGCATTATCAAGACACCAAAACAAAAAAGGGTTATCTGAATCACATCTCGAAGAAAAAGGTGCAATACATCCCAACGATCATCAGCCCAAACAGGCTCCAAACATGAGACAGCACCCCACCACCAAGACGTTCGACATGATATTTATTGAAATTTACAACTGTATACAGAATACTTCCAGTAAATATAATGAAAGATAAATCATGTCCCGACATGAATGCAAGTAGAGAAACTATCCGGTAGTAGTACTCAAATAAAAAGTTCAACTTAGAAGGTCACTAGGCCATTTTCTTTTTAGACACCTTGGAGGGCTATCAGGAATTGAAGAGTTTTTGAGGTTTGAAACTAGTGGGTTTGAGTGGCAAGGAAGTTTATCTTCAAAAGATTGATAAACAGCAACAAACGGGACATTATGGTGATAACGGATTACTTTGTTAGTAACATAGTAAGGAGCATTGAGTATTTTACGAAGGATTTTGGATTGTAAGGATTGAATAAGAGAGGAATTCAATGGCTCAGTGGAGCCTTAAAGCTCTATTCCTTATGTCCAGATGTGTCTAATGATTGTTTTCTAGTTAATCGGGAGCGTTTGTCTAGTAAATGTTGAAGTAGCCTGAAACGGTGAGCTGTTTCTTGTCGTTTCAGTCTAGTTTGAGAATTATAGAGAGTTAAGGTTTTGTCAAGGTGTAGTCCTAAGTACCGGACCTGTTCTACAGGAATCAGTGGGATGTTATTAAACTATACAGGAAGTCGTTGGTTTACGAGCGGGACAAGTTTGATTTCAATTAAAAAAAAAATTATAAAATATTAAATCAAGCATAGTAGGTATGACCTTTTAAACAGAAATACTTCTTATTTAGGTTTTAAACCTAAGGTTTGTACTATTCACTCTATTTACTTGTTGTATAAGTATAATACAGTTGTAAATTTCATAGAATAAATTATAAAAAAAAACTGAAGAAAGTACAGTGGATAATGGAGCACTTGCCAGAACTTATTTTTTAGCCACTGCTCATAAAAATTTCAGTTTGTCCTAAAGAAAAAAAAACGGGCTAGGGAACATCCTTTTTATGGTGGTAATTATTGAGGTTAGGGGTTTTAACTTTGCCGTAAGCTAAAAGCTTTCCTCCTACCACCTGAGTCCTACCTTATTGTATTTAAGGCGTCTTTTCATTAAATATTTACAAATTTTGGAAAATACCATACTTTTATCTACAAAATATCGTGATCATATATCAAAATTCGCAATGTATTTAGAATAACTGATTAATCCGAATCTAATAATAATAACAATATGAGCGTAAATTCAGTCAATTTAATTCAATATTATTCATCTTATCCTCGTAAATAAAAAGTAATCTCTGTTTAAGTACCCAAATATCTAAAAATGTATTCAACGAAACAAAAAGTAACTAGCAATTAGCAAAAATGTGTACAAAATATAATTAGGAAAAAATATCTGAATACATTGAATTAATGATTCTTCTTTAGAATCTTGGAATGTAATGAGGTGACAATTGAAAAGAAAAACAAAAGATTATTGAGGTAGGTTACATTTTTACCCTTATATAGTATAACCTAACTTTTTATAAAGTACTAAGCTTTCGCGTGGAATTTTGTCTGCCATATGAAGTTTCGAGATAGATCATTTTATAAATAAATTTAATATTTTTTTTTAACTACAAGTTACTCGTACAACCAAAATTTCAGATGTATAATTTCAAAACCTGCGGATTTCATACAATCTTTGAACCCCTATTATACTAAAGGGTGGAATTATCCTAATTCCTTTCTTAAATTATACATAGAACCTATCTGCAAATTTCAAAATGCTATGTTCCTGATTTGGCTTTAAATATGTACTATAATGGATTCTCCACAGAACACAAAAACTATGTGGCACGTGCCCCCGTGCCCCCCTAAATCTTTCGCATATATAACATTAGTAGGAAAAGTAGATTAGATTTGCCTTTAATCATGTACTATAATGGATTCTCCACAGTACCTAAAAAACTGTCTGGGGGCCTATTTAGGAGGGAGCACGTGCCCTATAAAATAATAAAATATATTATTTTATTCTAGCAAAGAGAAGAGTCACACCACACCCGTTGCACACTGTCTGCAAGACCAAAACTACGACTGACATCATTCCAAATGGCATTTAGAGCTTTCGCCTAAGAGACTTTTTTCAATTACGAATGCATAATTAAAATATTTACCCAGATAAGCGTTTCCTTTCGGTAAAAACAAGAAAAAAAAACTGAAAATGTCTATAAAAATGTTTTAATTGGTCATTGAGTGAATTCAGTAGATTTTATACAAGTATGTTTCACTTTTTTTCTTTGTGCCGATGTTTCCGACTAATTTTTAGGCAGAGAGATGTGGAGTCATACAGGAGTTTTAGGATTTTAAGAATTTACCATGGATTATGAGCATTCAAGGCAACATTTTTCAACTTTTAATTTTAGACATTTTTTCTTCCTTTAGAGGAACTTGTCCCTTGTGACGTTTAGACCTACTAAACCATCATGACCGTTCGGAATTGCAGGTATGGTATAGCCTACCCCGTGTCCATTCCTGACTATGGCATATTAATAGAAAATTTATAAATAAGTATTGTCTTATATATCCATTATTTTGGACAACCTTATTGTAAGGTAGAGATCATAAAAAGACAATAATGATTAATAATGATTTTTAAATATATATTTTTCCATTTTCCATCGATAAAAATTGGAAAGCAGCTTCTGAGGGGAGAATAGGCATCAATGTTAATCGCTTGGGGTTTTATAAAGATCATCCTTATTTTATTGATAATGTCCCTGGTTTTTCCGAATTGCGGCTAAGGCTGGTAATAGCAAAAACCGAGGAATAAGAAAAAGATGAATATATTTGATAGTCATCGGCATTGATCTACTCGTGTTGGGTTGAATAAGTAAGATGTGAAATGTAACACTACGTAGAATAAAAAAGAAAAATATTGAATGTAAGTTCTATGAATATTATTGTTTAGAAAATTTAAAACTGTAGATAATGTTGTTTGAGATGGATTAAGATTTTAATAATGGATTTTATGAGTCGGGAGGTGTGGTCAAAGATTACACAATATAAGCAAAACTTATACCAACGTTCCGGCCTAAGATGTAGTCATCTTCAGTGCTGTTTGGGGGGGCGATGTGAGTCCGTAGAATTTCTCGTAAAGACTGAGCCTGAAAGACTCATATCACCCTCCCCCCCCCCCCAGACAACCTTGAAGATGGCTTACATTTTAGGCCGAAACGTTGGCATAGTGAAATAAGTTCTTCTTATTTTGTGTTATCTTTGACTGGTCCCCCTGATTAATTCAATCCAACATTTGAATTATCCAGTCAACTATATTCCACTTTAAATAGAGATGAAATAGTCTAAGGAAACATAAGCTTAGAGACGATTAAAAATATAAGTAAGTTTAGATTGCTGTTAATAAAAGCTGATTTTTTAAAAGATATTGGGAGAAAAAAACAAAATAAATAAAACAGAATAAGGTAGTTCCGACTTTTCGAGGAAATCGGGTTTTTTGATTAGGCTATTCTTTCTAGAACTTTAGAAAGGTCAGAGGGGAGGAAGGCTGGTCGATTTTCTTTAGGCTATGTAGTATTGGATGTTTGGAAAGAAGATGGACTAATGTTTTATTTTCTATGAGCTAGAAGATATTGAATTTTGAAAACATTAAAATATAATTCATATTCTGCATCGAAAGATGACAACTCAGAAATTAAAAAGATTGACTTTTTCACATTTTTATACTAATTTAGTCAAGTAATTTTATGCTCCCGAAACTTCAGGTTTATAACCAGGCTAAAACCATGTGAAATAAGGCGGCAAAGGGTAACATCGTCTTTTCAGGCTACTCCAACACTTACTAGGCAAACGCTCTAAGCTCCCAATCAATTACAAAAGACTCAAGGAGTAGAGCTTTGGGGCTCCACTAAGCCATCGAATTCCTCCAGTATCCAATCCAACAATCCAAATTCCTTCGTAAAATCCTTAATGATCCTTACTTTGTACGAATAAAGTCATCCATAACGACCTCAATGTCCTATTTGTTGCTAAGAGATTTGGCCGAACCCGATACAAGTCTACAAGGTGCAGTGATGAATGAGTACCAATAGAAAATTTATAAGCGTCTCACATAGTCTTCTTTATTTACTTGTTATGCAACTTTATTCCGTAGTATTATAAATAATTTTGAATAAATAGATTATGAATCAATCAAAAATGAAGTCTCATATGTAAAGAAGAGCCGGTAGAATTTCAAGAAGATATATGCTGAACGATTTTAAAGATATGGAATTGGCATGATATTCTAATAGATTACCATCTGTTCAGATATTTGGAAAACATCCTAAGGGTAAAATGTTCGATAAGTTTGAAGTCAAAAACGCATTTTCGGAATTCACATCATCACAAAACCTTTAATTTTCCAATTCTGGAATTGAAAAGTAAGCAATAAGTTGGGAATAACTTATAGAAAATAAGGGTGAATGTTTTCATTTTCGTTTCATAAACTTGTTTTCCTTTGAAAAGGAACGTTTCATGTGAAACGGCCCAATATGTTGTAAGGAATGTCGGATTTGATAATGGACAGATTCTCAGAAAAGCTTTCTCTTCTGAGAGAATAAATATGCAAGGAGGAAAAGAATAAAACCTTTTATTATTATAAAATCTCCTTTGAAATAAAATCATAAAACAATTCATTATATTTTTGGCTGATATTTAATAGCATATAAATAGAAATACTAACTTTATATAAAATCTTTAAAATCTTGATGAGTATATTACTTGAGAGAGTGGAAATCATTATTGCATTAGTGTAAATGGCTTTATATCGATAGCTATTAGGGGGAGATAATAGTGGGAATAATTTCATACTGATTGGCCAGAGCCTTTTGCATAATTGAAGGGGGAGATTTCCTGGTAATCAATAGTTAACAGATTACTAAGTAATTTCCGATACTCTTCGAATATTGAAATTTCGTATAGCTCAATTATTGTCACTATTAACGCTTAATTCATAAATTTCTTCCCTTACTTATACTTATTGCACTTGTATGATGATCATCCTTCCAGGGATCTATTAAAATGATGATAATATTTCTAATAAAATTATTTTTGAAAATATATGAAACAGTAATCTGCTTAGAAGCCCTGTATGATGTTTAATCATAAAAAGAAAAATTGTAGTGGTATAAAAACACTGAGAGGTAAATATTACAATGTTTTATTCGTTTTAAATAGACGATATAAGGACTCTATAAGGAACTCTATCCGTGTATAGAAACAATTAAAGACGCATTTGGAAAATGACAAATTAAGTTCTATGGACACCTACAAAGACTGAACTCAAGCCGATGATCAATAGAGATTCCATTATAAAAAAAAAAAATGAAAAATTGCCAACATGTATTAAATAAATTGAATGTACACTAAAGAGTTCGATGTAATGGCACTACACCATCCTGATGGCAATGCAGGACGTTCTTCATTTGTGAAGGAACTGCAGAATGGTCAGGGCTTTCAAGACCAAAATGAAAAACAAGCGCAAACCTGGCAAAGGAAAAAAAAATACGGTGTACCAATGAAAAAGAATAGTGTATAGTAGCTCAAATTTAATATGAACATTAATATTAATATTAATGCTCGATTGTTCACCAGCCTGACCGTCAACCCCTAACAGATGATGAGCGCGCTGATTCCCTAACGAGGGCAGGCCTGAAATTCGAAGATATTCTTGTGTTGTGGCGGGTTGTTATAGTATGATAATTTAAGTACTATATGACATGATTTGTAACCTTCCAATGATTTACAGTTGTGTTCAAGATTTAATAAAAAATTTAGTTGAATATGAATATAAATATGTAGAATAAACTTTATGTTAGTTTTTTTTTGTAATATTCCTTAAATATGCATGTGTGAATATTATATTCAACCTCACTTTTCAATCTCATTCATTTTTAATAAATTTATTATTTATTGAAAAAAGTACTTATTACCTGTCATAACTGGAGGAGTATGTGGTCATATTAAAGTACTTTCAAAAAATAATGTAATTTAAAATAATAATTTTGCATTAATGTAGCATAGAAATATTCCTTCGTTAAGCTAGAGGAATCTGAGTTATTATAAATTCAATAAAAATGGGATAACGCTCAAAAAGAGATGTAAAATAATTATCAAAATACAATAGGAAAACTGAATTTTCTATTGATTTACAATAATAAGGAATAGACACGGGGTATATTATACCCTACCTGCAAGACTGCACGGTCATGTTGGTTTAGTGCGCCTAAGCGGCGCACGGGGTAAATTGCTTTTTGGAGAGAAAAGGTGTTTAAAATGAAAATATGTTTTAGATTATTCCCATGTTAATATAATTATAATAAACAATAAGCATTTCATTAATATTAAATAAACATGTTATTATAAATAAGATTAGAAAGCTTCTTACCGGCATAATACATTCTTACAATTTCCACTCTTTATTATTTCATTTAATTTAGCTTGGATAATTTTCATTTCAGTTTTACATCAATTATTTACAGTGTGCTTAAATGAAAATGGAAAAATAATGAATATAATGTTTTTAAAATTGGAAACATTAATCAATGAAAACAGAAATAATTCGACCGGAAATTAAACAGCCATCAACACGTAAACAGTAGACAATCGGGAGTTTGGCTACGAGTTGGCTACTCGTACTATACAATAAGTGCTTCAACTAGGGACTGTTTAGTTTTCAGATAAATATTTTGAAGGAAGCTAAAAATAATTTTG
This sequence comes from Arma custos, assembly GCA_037127475.1. Lineage (NCBI taxonomy): Eukaryota > Metazoa > Arthropoda > Insecta > Hemiptera > Pentatomidae > Arma > Arma custos. The sequence continues at coordinate 162,612,241 of CM073759.1, forward strand.
AAATTGACAAAATGGTTAATATTACCAGTGAATATACCGTTAGTAATAGTAGATAATATCCATATTTTTTTACTTAAAAAAATATTATAGAATAGTATTTGGTAAATTTTTTTCTTGATTATTGAAATTTTTTTCTGTTCTAATTAATTGTTAACCTCGTCATTTAGTTGATTTTTTCCCTACGGATTTGGAAATATTTAGGGAAACAGTTATTATTATTTTTTAAATGGGTGTACCAATTTATGAATAAGTGTTTATATTAAGTTAAGTCTATATATGAAAGATCAAAATACGTAATAATTATTATTATTGATTATATATAATAATTATTACACTAATTATTACTCTTAACCCATTTTCATTGCTTATTTCCTGTTTACTGTGACCGCCTGTTATTGACCTGAATTGGGGCTCTTTTCCAATTTTTGCTTTTATATCTCCAATTATCATTATTACATCATATTTTGGGCCCTGATCATAGGTTGCTAATAGTAATTATTATTATTATTATTGATTATATACAATAATTATTACATTAATTATAACATTTACTATAAATATATATATTATGCACTCCTATAATACCTTATGTTTGTATTACATTACATAGAATATATAACACTTAGTTACATTTTATGAACACTTATAATGTTGTCTTGAATTGAATTAGTTGAGCTTATGTATCGATGCCTTAGTTCACATATGGGTCATTATAAGTTAAGAGGTACTTTCCATGGCCAGGACAAAAAAATACTTTGCCTATATACTAACTTCCTAATTAACCTATATATTACTTAAAACTAAAAGCTTTCTTCATGCTCACTTAAATTTATTACAGAAATGTACTTAGTTTAGTCATAAAAATAAGAAAAAAGTCTATCACCTGGTCTGTCCCTAAACCGACTTAATTTGTAAACCAGATAGTATGAATGTATTAAAAGTCAATAATTACTTTATCCTCGTTAATTTTATACAGAACAATATCTTAGTCACAGTGTCTTATAAGTAAAATTATTTATATTCCAATTTTTCATAAATAATATCAACGCCGAAATTTGTTCTCCGTGTTTCGTGTCTCGTCCCCTGGCTTTTGGTTTTCGTTTCAAAATCAGTTTTGTTTTGCTAGATTGTGGAAGTTGTTACCTTGAGTGCATAGGATGTAACGTGAAGCTAGTAGCAAGCGGCGCATAAGCCAACTGTGCAGCCATCTTAACGTCCATTTCAGTCACGCCGCAAGCTGGATGTAGAAGTGTTGAGTGAATCCAGTATTTCCACTGGTAAGTTTTATTTAGCAATTATTTGTTAAAATACTAATATTGAGTTAAATATTCACTATGAATAGTGCATACATTGTTACGTTTGATTGTGAATTGCGTACGAGAAACACTTTTACCGCTATTTTAGATATCAATCGAAAATGTATCTCCCCTGGCGTATTTCCCCTGACTCTTTTGACGGCAGGGGAGATACTTAATGTCCAGGGGAGATACATTTGTATGCGTTTTCATGAATACTTCTACATTTTTCTCTGAACGTTTACTTGGCATTATGTATATCTTAGCTTTACAATTTAATATGACTTTTTTACAGAAAAAATGGCCTCTAGAAAAAAAATGACGCGCGAAGAACGGTTCGAAAAAAAAAGGATATCAGAACGATTAATATACCAAAGAATTAAAAAAGGACAAAGATAAGTACGCTCAACAATAAATCAAGGAAAGGGAAAATATGAAAAGAAGAAAGAAAAAGGAGTTATTAAGACAGTTCAGCAAATGATTCCCAGAGAGCAGCGGAAAGTTCGAAAAGTATGGAGAGAAAAAGCAAAAATTCGTAGACGTGTTTTAGCACTCCAGGATAATTTAAGCAATGCTCCTGAAAAACCACCATGTTCGGATAATGAAGACCCACCGCCCCCTCAAAATATAAACAGGTGAGCGAATGAAAATCTGTCAAATCTCAACACTGTCCAAGAAAAAAGACTCTTCAGGAGAGTGTTAAGCGGAAAAATAGTAAAAAAATGCAATGTTTTACCGAAAGAAATGAAAATAAAATCTTTGAGTAAAATAGGTAAGAAATTAAGACTGATGGGCAATAAGCGCAGCTCAAGAAAAAACTGTGAGAATTTGAAAACGTGCATAGTCAAATTTATGGAAGATTATTCGAGCAGTGTTGTGTAGGATTATTTTAATAAAAATAAAAATAAATAAATAAAGTTGATTCTTAAAATAACCCTGTTTTTAATATGTCTATCTCTCTTCCCTGTCCATAAAGTATCCTCCCCTGTGCATTTTGTCTCTACCCTGTAATGAGTATTTTCCCTGGTCACTTATAAAACGAGATAAAACCAACGAATTGACTGGCCACTTTGTAAACGTTATCAATTTAAAAGTTTCCATAAAAAAAAATGCATACTTAAGTAAAAATATTTAAAATAATCCCATGACGTCTCTTCATACAACATATTAAATACAACATATTAATACAATATATTAAACCTCTTAACTTATAATGACCCATATCTGTTAAGTGCCGAAAACAAGATTTTACAGGAGTCAACTTTGATAATAATTTAACACAAGAAATACAGTTTAAGCACACAATATATTTTTGTAAAATTCACAGCTTCTCTATTAATTTTATATCAATATTTAAGAAATTCTTTCTTTGACCTTCACCATGACAGAGGGTAGGTAGCCATATTGAAAATTTGAACCAAGGACCTTAAAACAATAAAATCTTCCTTCTTGTTAAACAGTTACACATATCCAGTGCTATTCTACCACTGCTGCTGTTGAAGAAAGCTGTTGAATTCATAAACAAACGAGGACATTTGTAACCTATTTACCGATGTAGATATCACTACAGTGATAAAATTAAATCGTCTTCGGTGGGCAGGTCATGTCGCCAGGATGGAAATTAATTCCACTTCAAGGGTACAAATGACAAAACAGTTGAGCAATCGGTAAGCCAAGACTAAGATGGATTGGCTGTGTAGCTGGTGAGAACAAGAGAGCGGGAGTGAACAGTAGTATGTTTTACAATTAATTATATATTTCAATAAAACAAAAGATAATTTAAAACGACGAAATAAGTTAACTTGAAATGAAATTTCAAAGCAAAGGTCTGATTAAAAAAAATGTGAATCTTTGTCGGTAATACATTTCCTAAGTAATCTGTTGATACGAATATGAATGGATAATAATTGGAAAATGATATACAAATAATTAATTGCATTATCTTTATGCCTCCCTACGTATCAACTTTATTTTAATCGACCAGATAAACTTAAATCATATTGCGCCTCAACCATTTTAATCCTTACTCTACTTACTATGTGTATTCTAAAATTGCCATGCGCGCTTGCATCACGACTAACAAGAAACCAGCCCTTTCCTGTATCTCTATCCTTAGACTCTTATCTGTGACTCCCTTCCATTCCAACAGATGGCTCTCAATGCCCTACAGTAATCCAATCTTCTCCTCCATTTAACTTGTTTCCTTCAGTTGTATACAGCCCTGTTGTTCTCTGCTTGATGCCTCATTCTTATTCTTCAGGCCGCCGTTCAATGAGACACAATGAGAAACATCGGAAGGTGAGATAGGCAACATTCAATTCACGAAAAAACTCGCTTTTTTTGTTACTCATGAACCTAAAATCATTTCGATGCTCATGGATCCTAAAGATAACTATGCGCGGATGTTCTGATTTCTACCTAATTTTTTTTTTTTTTTTTCAAACAATGATATAAACTTTTTTCATCGGAATGTATACATACATTTTAATGAATTAAATTATAGTGTGTAAGCGATTAAGTCGAATTTCCTCTAAAATGATTTTTTGTACTTAAGGAAACGGAATGGTGTTATATTCACACTGAATAAGTACATAAGTCAGGCCTGAAAATGAGTTATTCCTAAAACTAAAAGTCGATTTCAATTTTAAAAGTCGATTTCAATTTCAAAAGTCGACTTCAACGGAAGATAATTAGGCTTCCCGCAATAGTTAAATCTCCCTACACTTAATTCGACTTAACCACATTCACTGGGGATCTAGAAATTTATAGAACAATTTTATATACATTTTCTTTCATTTTTTATAAGAAGTTTAGAACTTCTGCGTAGCATTGCATCCAGAAAAATTGTAAGTGTCAATGATTTCGGCCCTAGATTCGCAGAAATATGAATATTTGAAAATTAACTAATGATTTTGGAGCATTTCACAAGATCATTTTCCTTTCGACACCGGAGAACAGATAAGAGGAAAGAGAAAGAACAAGAGGATGTGTTGCGTTGTGCTATGTATTGTAAATAATATATTGAAGGTATAATGGATAAGTAAATTGGTAAACTCAAGAACAGACCTTTGGAAAGGAACCCAATTAAGATTAAGGAGTATAAATAATAATTTGAGTACTCATCCTAAATGAGACTCTGGCATCCCAAATATCAATATACATATTCAAGATATTTTTAAGAGTAGAAACATAGCAGTTTACTAGGGTAATATTGTATATTAGTCAAGAATATAAGATTTGTTTTTGTATTGCTCTCGTGTTTGTCTATAATTTCAATCGTTATCAAAGAGTAGTTACCATTTTTCATAGGATTTTGTGTTGTTTGATCGTGTGCATACGGACGTATTTAACTGAACCACAAAGGGCTTTATCCATATGACCTGTCACCTGGTCCTATATTCTAGAGAAGAATCATCTTGTTTTCTTTCTTCTTTAATTTTATATGTACGAGTACATTACATTAGAGTTTATAGTATAAATATAGTCCGAGATAACGTACTCTGTTTTTCGAAAGTACATTATCCATTTCGATAGCTGGGCCTGGTTTTCCGTAGGTTGAGACTAATGTGGCTCAATTTTGTGGCATTTATTTTGATTTTTCATTTTGGAACCACTTTAAAAGGGTTCAAAGTCGAATATGGATTGAGCTGGTTTTGTGCTTAATTCATTAGATATTATTTAATAAGCTATACTAGGAAATAAATAAATAATGGAAAGAATAGTAAGAATTGACTTAGTTGTTGGTTCATTTAACGTCTCTTTTTGCTGCTAAGGCTAATCGGACGATGCTACATTGGGAGCTCTAAATTTTGCCTATTCAGGTTTAATTAGGATGGGGATTTTTAACGAGCACCTGACATCGTATAGGCTCAAGACCCCCGTTTAACGTCCCTTCCAAATGACGGTGTAACTAAGGATTTTTTACTCCCTTTAAAAAATCCTAGGGTCACCTGCCGGGCTACGAACCCGCGATCTTGGGCTTAGTAGTTTGTTACGCTAACCACAAGACCACAGGTTGCCCCTGAATTGACTTTTGTACTGCTATCTATCGTACCGGGCGATATTATAAAAATAAATATATATTTGCATAAAGAACAAATGACCATTTGTAAGAAATAGGTCAATCGGGTAAAATGGTTAGACCCCATGGTCAAGGGAGGTCAAGAGATACCAAAGAGGGGGGGTCCAAGACTCCACCTTTGAAAATACAGTCTCTGAAAAGATACCGAAGTAGGAGACCAGCGAACGATGCTGCCGCAAGAGAGTCCGAAGGTGGGCAGGCGGAGACCTTACCTAATCGGACGTAATCTACCCGTGTTTCGCAAGATAAGTTGTAATTTAAGTTCTGTATGTATTGTATGGCAATCCTATATTATATCTGAACTATTAATCATATTTCAAATTGTATTAATAAAGTATTTTCATTATATTTTTAAATGATTAATATAATGCCATGGTCCTATTAATATATTTTCTTTTCAAATAAAAATATTTAAAAATTATAACAATTAACAAAAAATAAAAGAAATAAATTATTTTCATAATAATTCTTTTGGTGATTACTTGCATCCACAAGTATATTTATGAATAATATATTGATGCTTTAAATAATTAGTAAATTAGTAAGCACACAAAAACCTCTGGAAAAGATTCCAAATCAGAATAAAGTTAGGACGTTTAAAGAAATAATAATTTGAGTAATCATCGTAAATGATTACTATGGCATGCCAAGATCAATTACTTTATTTTACTTTATAGGCGTTCCGACAAGGGTTGCCTCAACTGGTCAGAGCAGAGTTCCATGTCTCCCCATCCATCCAATCATCTTCCTGGAGTTCTAGACCAGCCATCTCCCCCTGGACTCCCTCCATCCACCTGCTTCTGGGCCGTCCGCGTCCTCTCCTCCCAGGTGGAACCCAATCCAGAACTCGGTTTGGCCAACATTCGAACACCATTCTCTTCACATGACTGTAACTTAGGCAACGTGCTTCGATCCTTTCATTTTTAGATATAACCACACCCATCCTCTGTCGAATTTCTTGGTTTCTTACCTTATCTATGGCCATACATCACAAGAGAAAAGTTTTTGATGCTTGCATCATTCCTTCTTTAACTTATGGATGCCAAACTTGGAGTCTAAATAACGATATATCTAAATCCCTAACAACCACTCAGCGTGCAATGGAGCGAAGTATGTTAAGAAAAAGTAGAAGGGAGAAAATAAAGAAGACAGAACTACGGAAGCTCACTGGTACGCGCGATATTCTCAAGACAGTATCTGATCTTAAATGGCAGTGGGCTGGACACATTGCAAGAATGGGATCAACACATTGGGCTAAGGCAACAACGGATTGGTATCCAATAAACCGCACTAGGAGAAGAGGGAGACCAGCTACGACATGGCGGGACGACATACAAAACTTCATCGGAGTATTATGGCAGCGTTCTGCTTGGAACAGACGTAGCTGGGGTAAATTGGGAGAGGCTTATGCCCAAAGAAGGGCCTTTTTTTCTTTTTAAAACCATGTAAATGTAAAAAACATGTAATAATGTACATAGAAGAAAGAGGGGAAAAAATAAAGCTTATTATTATTACCTTATCCGGCATATTGACAGGGAGACACCTCCTCCAGAAATCCATTTGATCAATTAGAATATTTTAAATAATTAGACTATAAAACCGAGCAGTACAAAATCTTGTGATCTAAACTAATGTAACAATATTATTTAGTAATAGGAATATATGATACATAATACTTATATAAACTGTATACGTATTATAATACGTATATACTCAATGGTAGAGCCGGTTTAAATCTGACTATGGCAGATATTTTACTTAATCTGTTTACAGACTGGAATGGACCGTTTGGGATCTGAAGACATTAAAGTGGGTATAAAGCCACTCAGCCTCTACAAAGTGGGTATCTTTTTTGGAGGTAAAACCAGAGGTTTGAGTATGGTTTTGGGCAATTCACTTCCCAGCACAACAATTGGCATTGAAGCATTATGGTCATGTAGTGAATCCTGGACTGTTCATGTGTAAAAGTGGTATAGGTAATTTTTAATTTATATTGAATACTAGCTGACCCGGCCACGCGTTACTGTGACTGTTATAATAGTATTAAAAAATATAAGTTAAAATTTGAATTTAAAAGAAATAATGAATTAATGAAAACACGAATGAAATAGATTTTTGATTTTACATTTTATTCATCTTATATCTAACCATATTATATTATAAATATATAATATATAACACTTATAACTGATAAAATATAAATATGAGTTTAATGAATGGGGTATATAATGTTTGATTTTTAATTATGGATAGTAATATTATATTAAATTTTAAATATTTATTTCAATTTAATTGATCGATCGATTAATCTAATCGATGCACAATATTGTTATTCTGTCCGTTGCTAATACAAAAATATTAGATGATTTACTAATACGTGAGCATGCAACATATAATTGCCATGGGAGAAACATGGATATTTTAAGTCCAAACCGCAAATGGACATCGTCTGGCCTTGAGACCTGTTGATGGGTATAGCAAAACCCAAGCATATATCAAATTGAAGTCTTTTGAACGGTATTATGGGTTCTGTTGGTATTATTGAAATACGTTCTAACACGACGATTTCTTCTTTAAAGATTCCAGTCAACATAGCTGCTTCAATAACAATTCCAGTAATATTTTGAATGACCAAACGTGTTCCTTTGCATAATTTAGGTGGCTTCAAATTACGCAGAAGAATAATAGGTGAACCATTATTTAACCGAAGATTGCAAACTTGGATATACACTGTTCAGACGTGCCCTTACAACACATCAAAAATGCAGCATCATCAAGCGTCACTTCTATGATCGACGCTTAATCAATAATAATAACTCCGAAAATTTCATGGTTTTCGGTCGTTAATTGAAATAAAATATAGCCTATATTTTAAGTTGGACTATGTTACGCATCTGTGCCGAATTTCATTAAAATCGGTCCAGTCGTTTCGGAGATTAGCCCGGATAAAATACATGACAGGAGATTTTTATATATATAGATAAGATTCCGGTCATTTGATACATGATAGGACTGAACTCAGGTTCTATTAGACCTACAGAGCTACGGTTGGGCTCAATTTGTAGAAAATTAAATCTTGTTTAAAAAAGGTCGATTACATTTTTTAGACAAATAATTATTTTTTTCTAGAAATTTTTGAAATTTTTTTTTTAAATCCAAAAAAAATAAAATGTGAAAAAAAGTAGGTAGAAACCTTCCCTAGAGTGTAATGAACAACTTCCCAAAGTTTCATGACAATCGGATGATTGGTGTAGTAATGCATAGAGGATGATTGGTGTAGTAATGCATAGAGGACAAACACACATACATTCATTTATATATATATATATATATATATATATATATATATAAGTTAAGATAGGACATACACCAGTATAGACACTAATCCTAAACAGTGGATGTCAACATTGTAAATAAGATAAATAGAGGATTTTAACTTGAATAAAGCAGTGTTTAACCAGCCTTCAAGTGAGTTGTTTATTTCCCGACTTTGTCTTTTTTTTTATGTTTTGCTTGGTGAAGTACATAAGTGGTGCCGAAACCCGGGAAAACGTTTTAGCAGTGCAGTAAGAATATTTTCTTTTGTTTTTTTCTCTCCTCTCTTTCAAGGACACTAGAAACTATTGTGATCTCATTACAGAGTTTTTTTTTTTTACGTACTTTCATTTTTTTTTGTTCTTTAAAATTTTAAAAACTAATTGTGCCATTATGAATGGTGAAAGAGAAATCCTTAGGCCTGCAACATTAACTTTGGAGCCTTCACAGGCAGAACCAGTGAATCCCGAGTTCCCGCCGTTACCGTCGACAACCCTAGCGATGGCACGGGCTGACTTAGCTGCGCAGGAGGCAAATAGAATAGCGCAGGAAACAAACGAGCTGGAAAAAATGAAATTAAGAAAGGCAAATGCGCAGGACTTAAGAAGGGAAATATCCGACTTAGAGAAGTTTAATGGTGATATAGGCGAATTGAATCATTTTCTCAAGGGCGGAGATGGCATTATGAACAGTATCCAGTCCCAGGTCTCAACAGGTTGTTTGGAAGAAACAGATGCCAAAAGACTACGGGTAGCCTTAGCACGACGGGTCAGAAGGAGCGTGCTAAATCTGATCCAAGCAGATGAGGATACTGCATGGCAGGTGATAAAAGAAAGGCTAAAAAAAGCGTATGGAGGGGGGCGATGGGCCCCAGAAGAAGACATGCTGCAGATGTTTCGGGAGGTGAAACGTCAAAATCAGACAAATGGTCAGTATGCTGCAGGACTGCTGGTGAGACTAAATAAGATAAATGAGAAGTTACGCGAGGTAATGGATACGGGTGCGGTCGAAACGTGGATGCTGTTTATGACCACAGTCTTGAAGGTGCAGTTAGCTAGGGATACCGGAAAGAAAGACGGGTTACCCAGAGATAAGTCATTCATGGAATGCGCCCAGGAGATGGTGGATGTGAGTGCCCGCGATGAAGAGGATGGAGAAGTTTTCGAACCAGGATGGTGTAAGGTGTCATATCGCCGTAATGATATAGGAAAAAATCGACCAAGACCAGACCGAGAGAGAAGAAGGGATGGAGACTTTAGCAGGAGAGACAGAATACCCAGAGAGAAAAAGCCGTTCGGAGATAGAAGGTATGGGAGAAAGGAGGATAGAAAGTGCCACGAATGTGGGAAGACAGGGCATCTGATGGCCCAGTGCCCACGCACGCGCTGTTTTGAGTGCCACAGCGAGGGACACATGGCGAGACAATGCCCATACATAAGGCGGAGAAACCATGATCGTGGAGAGCCAATGGAGGTAAATGCGCAGAGAATATGGAGAAGAAGCAGAAGGCCATCCGATTCGTCTAGATCTTCCGAGGCTTCAGGATTCGAGACAGAGGGCAGCGAGCATGGTGGCAGAGGGACCCCTGGAGGAAAGAGCAGACAACGGAGTGCAGGGAGGAGAATCGAGGAGGTGAGTAGAGAATGAGAATGGTGTGAGCAGAGAGGCAACCATTTTTGTGTAAATACTATCATAAAGAGGTGTGATCGGTTGCCTATTATCGAGTTTTGCAAGGGGTGGAGGTGTCTGGTGGACACAGGGAGTTCGTGTACTCTAATAGGTAGAGATAGTTTACAAACTATATTTAAAGGAAAGAGTGAACCAGAAATTAGGACGTGCTTATGTAAGTTGGTCACTTTGGGTGGTCCCTGTACGGTGGAGGGGGAAATTGACCTGGCGTTAGGTAAATGGGGGAAAAAGGGTGGAATAGCAACCCTGCATGTGGTAGAGACTATGCCGCGTGAATATGGGGGGATTTTGGGATGTGATGTGCTCGGGAAATTAGGGGCGAAACTACGTAATGTAGAGGGTCAATGGGTGATTAAAATAGGGAGGCGGATATATAAAACGATGGAGAGCGCGAAAAGGGATGTGCGGTGCGTTGGTGCAATCGCCCAGGCCAAGGATTGGAGGATGGGCATAAAGGAGGAATATGCAGATATTTTTTTTCGCGAGGGGGATCCCCTGAGTGTGACGGGGGAAACTTTTCACGAAATTCATTTAAAGTCAGAGAAGAGTACGTACGTGAAGGAGCGGAGGTACCCACAGGTGTTACGGGAACACATTAGGGCGGAGATCGCGGAACTCAAACGCCAAGGAATTATCGTCGATAGTACGTCGCCCTTTAACAGTCCTCTATGGGCGGTCAAGAAGAAACCTGTTGACGGGGATACTAGGGAGCGCTACAGGGTGGTAGTGGATTTCCGACAACTCAACGACAACACGTTGGATGAGAAATACCCTATTCCCAGACTAGAAGACATTTTGGACAGATTGGGCGGAGCAACGGTGTTCAGTACGTTGGATTTGAAATCAGGGTACCACCAGATTCGAATGCATCCCAGGGACCAATGTAAAACAGCGTTCACGTTTGAGAGGGGGCATTACGAATTTACCCGTATGCCGTTTGGTTTGAAAAATGCGCCAATAACTTTTCAGAGACTGATGGACGAGTTCTTGAGGGGCTTAGATGAAAATATGTGCCAGGTCTATATGGACGACCTCTTGGTTTTTAGTAAGACGGAGTTAGGTCATATCGAGGACTTGAGGCGAGTCTTTGACAGAATCCGTCAATTTGGATTGAAATTGTCGGAGGAAAAATCAATATTGGGGCAAAAACAGATCAATTTCCTAGGGCATTCGATATCGGAGGATGGGGTTCGGCCTGACGGTAAGAAGGTGGAAGCCATAGGGAAAATGGCGATGCCGAACGATATCAAGGGAATCAGGAGATTACTCGGAACCCTCAATTACTATCGTAGATTTGTCCCAGAGATGGCCGAACATCTGGTTTCTCTGAATGAATTGTTAAGAAAGGGGCGCACAGTTCAGATTACCCCGGAGATCGAGGAGAACATTAGGAAATGCATGCGTTGGTTGCAAACAGATCCGGTCCTCGCATTTCCGAATTTTTCGAAACCGTTTGCGATCACCATCGACGCTAGTGAATATGCACTGGGAGCGGTTTTGTCGCAGGAGTATGATCAGGGAGAACGGCCGGTGGCATACGCAAGCAGGAGGCTTACAGATGCAGAGACTCGGTACAGCGCGTTGGAAAGGGAGTTATTAGGGATTATATGGGCAGTACAACACTTCCGGCCCTATATTTTCGGTAAGAGGTTCAAAGTTCATACCGATCACAGGCCACTTCTGTGGGTGGGGAATTTGAAGGAATCGTCGGCTAGGGTGACGCGGTGGAAGGAGATCCTGAGCCAGTATAATATCGAGATAACATACAAGCCGGGAAAGGATAATGTGGTGGCGGATTGGCTATCTCGTGCCCTACAGGTCAATGCGATCGATTCAGGAGAAGGGGAACCGTCCGGGGAGCTTCAGAGGTTCGTACGTGAATGGACGCCAGATGGGGAAGGAGAGCGAGAAACAGACCGCAACGGGGAATCTCCCGAACAGGAGGATTCACAGGACGAGAGACTGACGGACATTGAGGAGGTGGATGAGGTGATCAATGACAAGACGAGACAGATAATCTGGAAGACACGGACCACAGGGTTACTGAAAATGGAATATTCCAGATATGAGAGACATCATATTGTTACTATCTGGTCTCAACCTGGAGTCAAGGAAGAACAGATATGCCAAGTTCTGAAAGACGCGTCAAAGGTAGGAGTGACCCACTATCTCTATGTAGGGAACGCGACGGTTTGGGAGAAAATCAAGAATTTGTGGCGACTAGAGAAGATAGGTCTGGATAGGTCGTTTGTTAGGTGTCGCCTTATGGTGGATACGATCCGGGATACCGATCACCAAAAAGAGGTCACGTTAGCTTACCACCAGGGGAAAACTAATCATAGGGGGGTTAATGAAACAGTAACAGCATTGAAACGGAGGTACTACTGGGTGGGGATGAGGAAAACGGTCGAAGAGATTGTGAGGGACTGTGCCATTTGCCATGTCGCGAAGTATGATCGCCATCCCCCGATAGGGTTGCAAGTGGAGACGTGTACGCCTATAGCGCCGCTAACGGATCTCCAAATTGACACCTTTACGTGGAGGGGCTTTAAGTGGGTAACTATCGTGGACATATTCAGTAAAATAGCCATGGCCCATCCGGTGAAAGAGAAGTCAGCGGCCGCAGTCGGTGGCGCCCTCCGAACATGGTTCCAATGTTACGGGATGCCAGATTCGATTTCCTCGGACAGCGGTAGAGAGTTCGACAATGCCCAACTGCGAAAGGACATGAAAGATTGCGGTGTCGCTTGGCACTGGAATACACCCGGGCATCCCAAAAGTAGGGGAGGGATTGAGCGGCTCCATAGTACTCTGGGCGAACATCTTCGTGTATTCCATGCGGATAAAGGGTTGGAGGCTGATGTGGCGATGCCTCGGGCTGTTGCGGCGTACAACCACTCAATCCACATGGGTACGGGATTCTCCCCTTTCGAGGTCCTCTTTGGTTTACGGGCTCGACGTAGGGACGGGAACGGTACGGTCGTAGATGACACCATGGCGGAACACCTAGTCGCGAACAGAATAAAACTCGACCGAATATGGGAAAAAGCGCGTACAAGAATGGTCTCGGAGAAGAGTAAGAGAGTAGCCAGGGATAATTTTGGTGTGAAGGATATCCTGGGAACTCTTAAGATAGGCCATATTGTTTACAGAAAGATTGTGTCAAATCGCGCAAAGGAGGTGCTCAGGTACGAGGGGCCATTCAAAGTGATTGCGATTAGGGAGCACAATCTGGTCACCATTCAGAGTCTGGCGGAGCCCAGAAAACGTAGAACGGTACATATTGAACAGCTGAAAATTCCAGCTGGGGAAACTAGACTATAAATATGTATGATCACCATTGCTTGTATTTTTTTTTTTAGTATTTTTATTATTTTGTATTTTTAAGTGTTTGCTAAAGTAGGTCAGTAGAGTGATAATGATCTTAAGTTAAAGTGCTAAGTGAGTTCTTGTACATAATGTAAGTTTTCTTTTCTTTCGGTTTTTGTAAGTGATAGCTTTATTGATCTGAGGATATTGTATTTAATTTTCTTTCTGTTATTATTTTTGTATTCTTATGTTATGACTATGTTTTGAGTTTACGAGGGTATTCGTAAACTGGCAGGGGGGAGTTAAGATAGGACATACACCAGTATAGACACTAATCCTAAACAGTGGATGTCAACATTGTAAATAAGATAAATAGAGGATTTTAACTTGAATAAAGCAGTGTTTAACCAGCCTTCAAGTGAGTTGTTTATTTCCCGACTTTGTCTTTTTTTTTATGTTTTGCTTGGTGAAGTACATAAGTTATATATATATATATATATATAGATTGCATTTTTTTGGGTTTTACATTGTAAATATCTAATCATAAGATACATGATATACATTTGTATGGAATGCGCTGTTCGATTAAAGGCCTATTCAAAGAATTAATATAGGAGAAAAAAAACAGGTCGTATTATCCTTAAAAGATATTCTATATTAAATATCTGTTGTTTTTTTCAGAAGTGATATTTAAAAGAAAGATGATAGAAGTGATATTTAAAAGAAAGATGATAGAAGATAAGATAACGAAGGAGAGATGAGAAATTGCTGTAGTATTTTTGTTATTACTGTGCTGTTTACCGCCTAGGTCCCAGACAATCGAGCCCTGATTAGCAAACCAAATATTAGGCTTTTATTAACCCGCGAGCTGGAACAAAACCCTTTCCTCCCTGAACCTGCACCCTCTCCTCCCCACCCTCGAGTTCTCAGAGCCATTGTATTCGATTCCGAGCAGAGCGCACTTCCTTTTCACGCTGGCTGCACTATCCGCTGTAGTGCAAATGCATATTCATAAGTTTACTCATTATGTTTAAAGTGGTTTAATTCAACTTTGTATAGAAAACTATTCGTATTAATTTGTTTTTTATTTTCAATACTGTAGTGATTATTTCTATAGCCCGGCGAATAAGTGCTTACTTCGAATTTTCTAAAAAATAAGCTTCTGGTAATTAGAGTAGCAGAATCGTGTTATATTCGTGTTAAAAATGTCTGTCGCAGGAATTGACACGAGATAGAGTTATTACTTATGTTAAAACTCAATTTCAAAACAAAAACTACGAATGATACAGTTAACTCACACTAGACGAAATTCGACTTAGCCACTTATTCAGCATGTTTGCCGGTGCATATCACTCATTCTACTTATTTATATTTCTTTGTATAACTTGATGTTTTTTTAACTAAATGAAATTAGTTAAAAATTTGAAAATATTATCAAAAGTATTTAAAATACCTGAATAATATTATTACACGTTTCATGGATATATTTCGATCATTAATTAATATGTTGTGTTTCAATTACTCCCCATTCTTAAGGGATTAATTGATTACAAAAATATGGTACATATTTTTTGTTGTATTTAATAGACTTTCACATCACGCCGGGGCTACTTTAAGTGCCAGTCTAGTGGGGTATAAGACACCTCCGGGCTCCCGAGTTCAGTACACGGTACTCTCTCACCCAGAACAGTACACTATACAATTACTCATTATATAAGGTGATTTACAGTAAATACTTCAGGTCCACCTTCCCTGGGAAGACCCAAGGTTGGGAGTATACCTAACTACCACTGTTCTTACTCGGCCTGTCTCTCGTAAGAACGTACAAATGGCTCAAAGAAAATTAGCGGATAGCACAGACTAAAAGAAAAGGACTCGGTATGGAAAAGGACATACAGCTGGGGACTTGGAATTTGCAAGTAACAGGAAACATTGGAAATCCTGGTTAGACGGCCCCCTGCGCTGAAAGGCACTAAAGAGTGATGCAAAAGAAGAAGAAGACTTTCTCAGATAGTGTTGAAACTTAACGTAAACTTCAAATTTGATGCTATTACGGAAGCTACGTTTCTCAACGAGAACAATTATCGTAAAACCTATTTCGTAGTGTTCTATTCCATTATAAACATATTTAATAAGATGAATGAACGAAATAGATCAGTGTGTAGTGTGCTGAGTTGCTTTGCTTAAGGTTGCTGGTATAAATTGGGCTGTGGTAGATAAATTATTTAATTTGTTAACATTCAGAGATCTGCAGACCCTCATAGAGCTTACTTAGCCTCGATAAAGTGGGTACCCATCATCGAGGTAAAATCCGGCCAATTTAGAGCGGTATCAGACAAATCATCTCCATCCACAACTATTATCCTAGAAATATCACTGCCTCTACCATGAACTGAACCACTGACCTTTCATGGTAGGGTATTTTTTTTGTTAAGGTTTTGTGTGTAATTGAGTATATTGTATATTGCGAACCCACTGATGAATTTATATTATACTAGCTTTTGCCGGTGGCTTCGCTCGCATAGAATTTGGACTACCGCATAAAGTTTCTTGACAGTGCTTTTTAACAATAATTTAAAATAATACATAATTTAATTATTTAAATAATTTAATTATTTCACTATAGGTTACTCAGATGTCTAACTACAAAACTGACGGATTCCATACAACCTTTGAACCCTTTTTATAATAAGGGTGGAATTATCCAAACTTCTTCCTTAAATCATACAAAGGACCAATCTGCAAATTTCAAGATACTAAATTCCTGATTTGCCTTTAATTATGTACTATAATGGATTCCCCACAGTACCTCTAAAACTGCCGGGGGTGGGGAGGGGAACGTGCCCCCGTGCGCCCCCCCCAAATCCGCGCTTGCTATAGCACATGTGTTATTCTGATGTATAACCTATATTACTGTAAAGTTTCATCCAAATCCGTTCTGTAATTTTTGCGTGAAAGAGAAACAAACATACAAACTTTCACATTTATAATATTAGTAAGAAGTAAGATTAGTAGTATATCAAAAAAAATAGTTTCATTCTTTTTCTTTCTGATATTTTAACAAATATGATCATGTTATTTTCCTTTAATTATGTACTATAATGGATTCTCCACAGTTCCTATAAAACTGTTCGGGGAAGGCACCTGCCCCCGTGCGCCCCTCCCCCAAAATCCGCGCTTGCTATAGCCCAAGTGTTAATCTGATGTATAACCTATATTACTGTAAAGTTTCACCCAAATCCGTTCAGTAGTTTTTGCGTGAAGGAGAGACAAACATACAAACTTTCACATTTATAATATTAGTAAGATAGTTTGTCTTTTATTTAATTGTTAGTAGTAAAATTAATTAGTTTATTTCAATGTAACTAACTATATTTCGGTTAATGTATTTATATTTTGGTGCATTTATGCAGCATAAATGCTGATAATTCTGTTCCTTTTGTGTATAGTTATTAATAACTTTTCAAATATGTACTTTTTCATTCTCTTTGCATGTTCATGATTATGACCATATGATTAGGGTTATTCCTGATACCTCAAAAACAACTGTAGTAAGGTACTATTTATAATACTTTGGCTGGAAAACTTAATAGTATTTGCGAAAACTCAAATGCCTCTTCAACGACGTATTCAAATGCCTATAAACGTATTCAGTCTGCCTTGACTTTGAAATATCTGAAATTGTTTGACCATGAAATTTGAAACAATGGAAGCCGGCAACTACAACAAGAGGAGAGAGCCTTAAGTGGTATTAGGGAATTAGAACAATACCTGCTGCGAATGTAGATAGGTAATTCCGAGGACAATACATGGTGCTGCGTCGCTTGTGTTGCTCACGGCAATTGGCAGTCCGCAAACTGAAAACAACAAAATAACTGTATTAATTTAAATATTATAAACATACATAGCACTATTTAATATGTATAAAATATAATAATACTACAAACATACAAACTTTCACATTTATAATATTAGTAAGATAGTTTGTCTTTTATTTAATTGTTAGTAGACTGGGCGCAGTGGAAGCGTGCTGGGCCCATAACCTATATCTATATATATCTTCTTTTTATTTCAATTACATCCTAATAGGTTATGGACCCAGGACGTATGAACTTTTAATATCTAAAAAGAAGATAATTCTGAGTGAGTAACCTCTGTGTGTTTTTAAATATTCACGATGGGAGATAGTGCACGTATACCTAGTATAGAATTATTAGAATGAGTTTCAAATTATAATAATTGGAAATTTGCAATGCGAATGTGTTTAATTCATGAAGATTTATGGACTTGTATAGAGCCAGAATTAAATGAAAATGGTATTCCTAAAACAGAAAGTAGTTCAAAACTTCAAAACGCTTTGGCAAAAATTTGTCTTTTTGTTAAACCCTGTTGTTACCCACATGTAAGGGATGCAAAAACTCCAAAAGAAGCGTGGAATAATTTGAAGGGAGCTTTTGAAGATAAGGGTCTAGTCAGAAGATTGGGTTTATTAAGAATACTTTTCAATATTAGACTAAATCATTCTAAAAATATGGAGGATTATGTAACAAAAATAATGTCAACTGCACAACAAATAGCTGACATTAGCAAACCTAATGATGATGAATTTCTTGCTATTTTAATGCTTAATGGTTTACCAAGTAGTTATGATCCTATGGTAATGGCATTGGAAAACTCTGGTGTTGATTTGACTAGTGAATTAGTTAAAGCTAAATTATTGCAGGAAGACATAAGATTGGAAGTTTCAGAAGGTGGAAACTCTTCAGATTCAGCGTTAGCAATAAAAAGTTTGAAAGGTAAGAATAAATTTATTTTCAAATGTTGTAAATGCCATAAAACCGGCTATAAAGCTTCTGAATGTCACAGTAGAAATGAAAATAAAAATAAAAACAATTTGAAGAAAAATAATTCTCAGTCCCAAGATTGGTGTTTATTCTCAGCCATGACTATGAAAAAAAATACTATTAATTGGTATGTAGATTCAGCATGTACAGATCACATGACTGGATTGAAAGATTGTCTTAAAAATTACCAGGAAGGTCCAAGTTTAGAAATTTCAATGGCCAATTTCAATGTAACCAAAAGGTACAAAGTCAAGGTAAAGGTGATACTTTTGTGAAAATTAAAAATCATGAAAGAAAAATTTCTGATGTTATTTATGTTCCTGATTTAGGTTTAAATTTGCTTTCAGTGCATAAAATGGTTAACAAAGGTCTTGTAATTGTATTTTCTGAAAATGGTTGTGATTTTTATCATAAAAATGAGTGTTACATAAAAGGAAAAATTAAAGCTCATGCAGATTGTTTAGGTGGACTTTATAAATTAGATATTGATAATAAACATGTAGCAAAAACAATGGTTGAAGAAAATAATAATGATAAGTTTAAATCAGATAATTCTACTTCAGAGAAAAATAATGAAGAATTATGGCACCGAATATGAGGGCATTTAAATAGAAAATCAGTGGGACTATTAAGAGACAAACTAGCAGATGGTTTAAAATTCAACGGAAAAGGTGACGCTTGTATTACATGTATTAAAGGAAAACAGACTAGAACACCCTTTACAAAAGATATGATAGGTACACGAACTACAAAAACCATGGAGTTGGTTCATTCGGATCTGTGTGGACCAATGAGTGTAAGCTCTTATGGAGGCGCTCGTTACTTATTCATGATAACTGATGATTTCTCAAGAAAGAGTTTTGGATATTTCCTGAAAAATAAAAATGAGGTTCTTTCTAAATTTAAAGAATGGAAGGCCTTGGCAGAGAATGAATCAGGAAATCGTCTGAAAGCTATTCGCACCGATAACGGTACAGAACACGTAAATAATGAATTTTCTGATTTTCTAAAAACAAATGGCATAATGCACCAGAAGAGTGCCCCATATATTCCAGAGCAAAATGGCGTAGCTGAAAGGGCCAACCGTACAGTTATTGAAAAAACAAGAACATTAATAGAGGATGCTAAGCTTGACAAAAAATATTGGGCTGAAGCTGCAAATACGGCTATTTATTTGAAAAATCATTCGCCTACGAAAGCAGTAAAAAATAAAACACCTGAAGAAGCCTGGTCCAAGCGTAAAATAAATTTACAACATCTCAGAATATTTGGATGTACTGCCTACGCCCATATTCCAAAACAGATGAGACGTAAATTGGATCAAAAAAGTAAAAAATTAATTTTTGTTGGGTACAGTAGTGATTCAAAAGCTTATCGTCTATTAGATCCTGAAAATCCATCAAGAATTATTATTTCAAGAGACGTTAAATTTATTGAACATCATGAAAACCATTGCAATGAAGATGATGATAAAGAAATAAATTTTGAAGATAAACGAAATAAAATAGAACTTCAGTTACTAAATGGATATTGTGAACCAGAAAATACTCCAGATAAAGATGTTCCAGACAATTCAAGAGAAGATGATGAAGACACCTCTAAAGGAAATTCACGTTACCCGATTAGAATAAGAAAACCAAAACAATTTCCTGACTATGTGGTCTATAATGTTAGCAGTGAAAGTTGTGAACCACAAAGCGTCGAAGAAGCAATGGCTAGTGATGACGCGGAATTCTGGAAAGAAGCAATGAAAGAAGAGTATCTCTCATTCAAAGAAAACAATGCCTGGAAATTAGTGGATCTTCCTCCTGATCAAAAAACTGTCAAATGTAAGTGGGTGTTCAAAATAAAAAGGAACAAAAAAAAATGCGAAACAATATATAGCTCGCTTGGTGGCTAAAGGTTTCACTCAGAGATATGGTATAGATTATACCGAAACTTTCTCACCAGTTGTCAGAAATTCGACTATCAGAATGCTGTTAGCATTGTCAGTGGAGCTTGATTTAGACATTTCTCACTTAGATGTTTCTACAGCATTTCTCAATGGTGAATTAAAAGTAAAGATATACATGGAGCAACCAAAGAACTTTGTTGTAAAAGGAAGAGAAGATAAGGTCTGTCTATTGCAACGTGCTGTGTATGGTCTAAAACAGTCATCAAGATCCTGGAATGAAAAAGTTAATAAAGTTCTGAACTCTCTGAAGTTTGAAAGGTCTAAAACAGAACCTTGCGTTTATTACAGAAATCAAAATGGAAAAATCTTCATAATTGCCATATATGTTGATGATTTTTTCCTTTTTAGCAATGATGTAGAAGAAACGGCTCGAATTAAGGGAGAGCTTATAAGGTTTTTTAAAATGAAGGATTTAGGAGAAGCTCAACAAGTGCTTGGTATGAGGATCAGAAGAAAAAAAGATAAATTATTCCTGGACCAAGCTGAATACATCGATAAAATCTTGAAAAGATTTAATATATCTGATGCCAAGACATGCACTACACCTGGAGAACCTGGTTTATCATTTACAAAACCAAAAGACAAAAGAACCAATGATAATCCCTACCCTTATAGAGAATTAATCGGTTGCCTGATGTATCTAGCTATGACCTGCAGACCAGACATTGGTCATATAGCTAGTGCCCTGAGTCAATATAATAACGATCACAGCGAAGAGCATTGGAAGGCGGCAAAACGTGTTCTGAAATATTTGAAAGGATCAAAGGACTTATGCCTATGTTATTCAAAAAGCTGCACCAACTTAGTTGGATATGTTGACGCTGATTGGGTAAATGATAAAGAAGACCGAAGATCATACAGTGGTTTTGTATTTAAGCTAGGGGAAAGTACTATAACCTGGGAAAGCAGGAAGCAGAGAACAGTTGCCCTTTCCAGTACTGAGGCGGAATATTTAGCTTTGAGTGATGGCGCAAAGGAAGCTAAGTATTTGAAGGCTCTACTTTCGGAACTAATTCAAAAAAACAATCCTGTGATCCTTCATAATGACAATCAGTCAGCCCAAAAATTTTCAGAAAACCACATCCTGAATAAGAGGACTAAACATATAGATATTAGAGAGAAGCAGTTGAAGAAGGATCCATCCTCCTCGAGTACCTGCCAACAGACGACATGATTGCTGACGTAATGACAAAGACGCTTCCAGGCCCCAAGCACAGCAAGTTTGTAGATCTGCTAGGATTGAAGAATGCAAGTTGCATTAAGGGAGAGTGATAGAAATATCGATTCTAATGTCAACTTTTATGTAACCTTCCTAGCGCTGTTACTGTCGTGTTGGATATCCTGTTAGCCACGTTTTCTAGTATACCTTATAGAATGTTTCATGGTAATAAATCTGTTTAGTGTGTTTATATCTATATATATCTTCTTTTTATTTCAATTACATCCTAATAATTATGAATCGTAAATTTGGTTTTAAATACATAAATCTAAAAATGGAAACTATAGAAATTGTATTGGAAGAATGAAAAATTAAAGGACGGGCAATCAGTTGAATTTATTTTTTTATTGCTGGAATATAAACAACAATATTTGGGAAGCATACTAATTGTAACTAAATAGTAATTTTAATATGATATAGGACAAATCACCTCTTTGCAGAACCGTTGTCCATGAAACAGTACAGTCTACCATGTACTGAACCCCAGACCCGTTCACGGGTCTTAGTGGTACTGGTTTTTTTTTTTAAATGATATTAAAACAGTTAATATTTCTTAATATGTTAACATTTCCAAATATCCGCCATGCTTCTTCCCTATCCTCATTTAAATATCTGCTTTATCAACATCTCCGAAATCCCCAAAGAGATGCTATCTAGGCAGTTATTATTACGTCATTAGCTCATAGCAATGAGAAATAACTGACTGTTAATCAGGAATGACTTATTGTTAATGTTCTTCTCTTATGACTTTATTATCTTCAAGAAATATTTTATTTGCGTTTGATTATTTATTTATTATTTTTTCTTGTTATTTTAAGTTGTTGTTTTTTTCACCACAAGAAGTTACTTTTGGTTTCCATTTCCTTTTTAAATATTTACGTAAATTTATAGTAGTTTTTATTACGTAACCTCCTTAAGCCGGAAATATGTTCTATTATTATAGTAAACAATTTTTATTGATAACTTACCTGTCCCCAGAATTGTTTTTCTATTGTAATAAAACAAAAAATTATTTATTGGATATTTTATCAAAACTGCAGTTAATTTCCACTCTTTAATCTTATATCCGAATGCATCTTTATCCAGACATGGTTCCACATTTCAATATTTGCTTTTTATTTTATTGCTTTGGCCATATTTGCCATATTATAATATTTGCTTTCTTAACTTCAATTGTCCGGAGCATTGATGTTTTTAAAATCTACAGGACAATAGACGTTTAGTTAGTTTGTTCTATCTTAGCATATCTAGGTTCCCATAGAACTATGTACTACTTTTAGGAGTATCCTGAGTATCCTTTTTTTTTTTATTCATTTTTTATTTTGATAAGGAAAGGGTAACCTCAGACAGTCTAAAGACTCAACAACCCCTATTGTTCTACTCTTTCTTTTTAAAAAAACGTTCTTGTACAGTCAAATTAAATTTTATACGACCCGTTTTTAATTAGCCCCAATATGTGTTTATAAATTTACTGCAGTTCGGAAACTTTTTTCTATAATTGAGAGGATGCCTAAAAAATATTATTTATTTTAATATTGATCTGATAAATTAAAATAATTATGGAGCTTATGTATCATTTTTATATCTGTATAAAACATTAACAGTTTTGTAAAAAAAAAATCAGAACAAATGAACTTGCAATTAAGTGAACTGATTCCATGTCCATTAAATTGTCATCCACAGACATTGTACCGCGTTTAATTTAAATGTAGTTCAAATTAATTTCAACTTTAGATTTAAATATTTGTACTGTTGTACATCTCTCCAATGTAATGCAGATTAGTTCTTAACGCTATTTTTCTAACTTTTTCTAGTATAAATAAACAGTCAAATAAACTATTTCATTACTTAACGGTTGTCTGCTATTAAAGGGAAGTGGTAATCCGCCATGAATAATTGTCAAGGGAAAGATAATTCAATGCTCTTTAAACTTCCTCCTCTTTCCAAACACTATACCTATCGCTCCTTCAAAAAACAACGAAATAACTCAAAAATTGGAATTTTTTAGTTAAGCCTTCAGTATCAATTGTATTGGTTGACATTTTTTTAATTCAAGAATATAACTGACATCCCTTTTCCAAAATTTTGAGTTTTATCATGTTTGAAGTTGATGTTTTATGGGAATAATGACATATGTTAAAATAAAAAAAAATTCAAATTTTTAACATTAACTTTTGGTTAATAAAATAATTATATTTTTTATCTTACATGAAACTTTGAAATTACTTTTATTGAAAAAAAAATTTTGACTTAGGATTTGTTCTTTTGTGATGATATTATTTATTGACTGATATCCAATATAAACCAATAATAAGAAATAAGTATTGAAAATAATTTATAAATAGCAGGAGCGAGCGGGTATAGGGTTGACTTACTATCCTGAAGATCCCTGTTTCGAATTCGCCTGTGCAGATATATTATTTTACAGCTATCAAATTGTCCAACGCGAATATCTGGTTATGCGGATGACTTTGTATGTCCAGGAATGGAAGCACATAAAAAAATTCGCTAGTAAAAATCGATAAGGAAAGTTCGTCCAGTTGTTAACGAAGCCAAAACCAAATATCGTACTACTATCGTAATCGTACTATCTGCGCCCATAACCATTAGAAGGCCACATGATTTAGTGGCAAAGCTGTTGATCGATTCACTTACCTAGGAGAGGAACAAACTTCGAAAACAGGGGGGAGTGATGATTATTAGAAGTATACAGGAATAATAGCAGGAAAGTCTGCTATGCCCTTCAAAAATTGATGAAATCAAGCCATTTGACTTTATAAAAAAAAAAATTACAAATCTCTAATATGTTGTGTACTATGGCGCAGAGACCTGGACGCTGAAAATCTCAGACAATTGGTTTTCTTATATAAAATATCAAAACGTTTTTTCGATCCGGTGTGTTTTCAAGATATCTGGCGAATCAGATAGAATAAGGAGCTTGATAATTAATATGACATGGGGGTGAAATAAAGTCAAGGAGATTAAAGTTGGCTTGGTCATATTGAAAGGTATTGTATTGTACTAGGAGGAAGATAATGAAGGAGAATTACCAAGAGAAGCTGGATAAAGGATGTTGGATATGTTCTCGGCAACCTTGGAGTGACCGCGTGGAGGACGAAGGCAATGGATCGAGACGGCTGGAGATGGATAGTGAGGGAGGCTAAGGTTCATACTGGACTGTAGCCATAGAACATAGCATAGACTAGAAGCGCTACCCGGGGCTGGTCCTATGAGTGAGAATGGCACCAGCTCATCTACACTTCCCCCACTCCTTTGACCCCCTCATCCGGCCTCATGCCTTCGCCTTTATGTTATTAATCTTTTTATCCAGTAACAAACAATATCTATGATATATTAAATTTATTTAAGTACAATAAAAACTAACATTTTTCTATTGCATAAGTGTAGTAATTCAACGTAAACTAAAGAATACACACTTAAAAAAAAATAAAGAGTCAAGTTGTTACATTATGTTTTGGTTGTTTTCTAGTTCTCTTTTAATTTCCGTTGGGATCTTTCTGTGCTTTCCCATTTAAGAGAACAAAAAAAAATATGAAAATACATTATTGGCAAAAATAAATAATGTAACAACTTGATCCTTTAACTTTTTTGAGGAGTGCATAATGATTTTTAAGGTTTTATATTGGGTTTAGTTCGTCATATAAGTTCATACGACAGTTTTAAATTGGGACTTTAAATCTTTAGATAACGTAGTTTATAACTATTTATTAGATATTTTTTCTTACAAATATTATATCACAATTTTCATTGAAATGCATTTTCGTTTGATACAATTACTTATTGGCCCTTAAATTCTCAAGCATGTTGGCATATTAATCGGCCAAGAAACTCTTTTTTTTTTAATTCGAATATATTTTTTTCAAATCGCAATTCTTTTTTTGTATCTGTTTGCCCTTTTTTGAAGGTTCTTAAGCTTCTTTATTTTTTCTCTCAGCGAATTCTTGGTTGAGCACAGTTTCTTCTGAGGAACATTACAACTTGAAGTCATTTGTTCAAGTTGGGAAAATGTTTGATTGACTTTATTTGTCAATCCCCTCAGCTTTTCTTGGGGATCGAGCTTTTTTCACACTTGGAATCGGAGAGGTGTGCCTTTTAATTGCTCGTCTCTCCTAAAAAAGGAAATAATAATAGTAGCCAAGTTATCGCCACCAGATCATATAGAAGGCATGTTCTAAAAAACGCATCAACGCCGGATAAATGTCGGCTACATTGGGTCAATCCAACATATCACTGGCACTGAATATCTACAGAGGCATAACAATGTGACCAAAATTTTGCATCAAGCCCTGGCGGTCTTCTAGAATCTTCTAGATGTAAAGGCACCATATTATAAGTATCATCCCAATAGAATTCTACAAAAGGGTCCTCTTAAGCTATATTGGGATGAATCCTCCTGATAAAGTCGAGTGAGAGGAAAGCAAATACAATAGATATTGCGATCCCCAACGACAACAATGTAAACTCAACTGTTGGAGAGAAACTTCGAAAGTATCATGAACTAGCGGCTGAGCTAAAGGATACCATATGTAAAGCGTGGTGGTAACACCTATTACAATCTCCACGAATGAATTGGTGCCTAAATCCACGGTTGAGGGCATTAAGAATCTGGAAATTCCGGTCGAGGTTTTAAAAGTTGCTTAACAGGCAGTTCTCCTGGGCACAGCAAGGATCGTCAGAAAATTTCTGAATGTTTGAAGAAGGAAAAAGGAAAAAAGAAAAGAGCTGGTATTTCGGTATTTGGTAAATGGATGATCATAATAATACATAAACCTACCGTGCTCAAAGTAACTGAAAAATATAATTACTAAGTGAGTAACTTTAGGTTTCAGGTATTCGGGAAAACTACCAAAAACTGACGGGACAACGCCATTTTTAAGTTTTACGTAAAATGGAGACGATCTGTCAAAATCCTCTTCTTTGAAGTGCTTGGAGCACAACCGGCTGTTTTTTGTGGGCTTTCAGTTCCCTCTTCTTATTGCTTGAACCCACTTTTTTCGTTCAATTTTTTCTGACGGTAAGCTAACCCGAAAGAATAAAATACCGAGGTCAAATTAAAAAGAAAAAATAAACTAATTTTATAAAAATAATTTTTTCCTAAGAAATATTCCGCACACCTTTTTTTAGATACTTATAATTAAGTGTTTGCTTTGAAATTTTATTGAACCACAACAAAGATGTGGGTCGATTATTTAAATTCAACACGTAATGTTCTTCCTTTAGCATAATAACTAATAAGTAATTGTTTAATGTTCTTTAAATTCTAAAAGAATATTATTTGAGAAAAAATTGTTTTATATAATGAAAGGAATGTTATTGAAGGTACTGCTTGTTTATCGGGCTTTTTTGTACAGCATCCAAAGGCGACACAACAAGGCATATTGTAATTAAACTTATACAACAATAGTAACTGGAAAATAAATTACTAAGGAAGTAAAAATTATCGAATGTGAATCAATAATAGAAACTAATAAGCGTACTAACAATAAATAACGTCTGAACTCCGAATGAATAGGCAACAATGGCCCAAGGGGGTTAAAGGAGAGGGGTAACACGCCTCAGAGCTGGTGCCATCCAACAACTAGCGTTCGTCACTTCTAGTCTATTCAATGTTCTGTGACTGTAGCGCAGGATAAAGAAAACAACAACAGGTGGATCATATATGGCAGACCCTCCTGGGTTTCATCCAGCCTCTATAAGCTTAGTTAAGGGGATTCTAGCGTTTGAGAGTTGGTCAAACACCTTCGTGCAGAGCCGATCTTTTAGAAACAACATAGTCTCTATCATGCTATGGTAGAGTAAATGCTATAGTAGTAAGGGTTTTTATTTTTAGTGAAATTCTAGAATTTTGGAAGGGGATAAAGTTCTGGCTTCCCGTCAGCAAGAAGCTCAAGACTGGTGACACGTAACGGCTATGCATGAGTTATATATATTTTTAAATCAACATTAGTTTGCTACAATTCCATTGATATAAGAATCACTATATTTATCTAAAAAGTCGTTTTATAGTTAATTAATTAATACTAATAGTAACTCAATAATCAAAATTACTGGTTGATCTTTTAGTTTCCCCTAAAAATTTTTTTGGCAGTTAAAAGTCTTGCTTTATGAAATGATTGAAAGTACAAATGATCAATGTATTGTTGAAATTAACGATGATTATAATGCTAAAAATGAAACAAAAATATGTAATAATATATGTACCACAAATAATTGTATAAATATAACTATACACTAATTATTATTTCAATTAAATTATTGATACTTTGTATCGAGCTTCTGCAGCCATATTCGCATTTGTTTATTAATAAATAAACAGCTTGAAAATTCATATAATTATTGTTCGGAGAATCAATATATGTGAACACCCGACTAGTGTTGATAATTTTAATTTACAATACTAATATGTAAAACTTCGGACTATAATTTATTTGGAAATTCAAAAGAGTCTTTCCAACGTCTTCAGTTTTCACTTCTGTCGGGAGTTCTCATGACTGCCTATTTAATTTTTTTTTTTTTGACGCTTTCAACTATAGGATACCCTGAATTTCGGTTATCATTTTTAAATGGTTCTTTTTTGGTTGATGCGGAATTGTTTTCACTTATTTACTAATGTGGAAAGGGGTTCCCAAAAATATGAGGAAGGCGGAAGTAGAAGTGGGGGAGTTATGAAGCAATTAAAAAGGGAGGGCCCTTCTGTCCAGTGCCGTTTTGATAACCCTCCAAGAACCCTATTTAGTGCTTCCGGTCCCTTATGCATCTTAACTGTCTCATTACTTCAGCCTAACACTGACAAATCTTATCTGAGTTAAGAGAAATTGAGATGAATAGTACGATCCCTTTATATACATTCATATATACATATACATTAATATTCACTGATAAGTTCAAATGTGTTCTCTTGTTACAGGAGCCATTGCGCTTTACTACAACCCTTGATTCTATTCATATTGGGTCGTTATATTATTTAGAAATTAAATGTATTACTAATTTTATTCAAAATATTTACTCTCATTTCCTAAGCATTTTCCCAACTATTTATCAAATTTTCAATCAAATAACTGAAAAATTCAGGGGTTTTATATTGCGTTGTTGAGTTGAGAATCGTTTTCTAAATTTTTTTTCCTTAAGGATATTGTCCATATTTCTGAAAATACTGAAATATTATGGATATACGCCTGGTGAATGAGGTAGGGAGGACTTCGTAACCCAGCTCATATTATTTCTACAAGTTGTTATTTTAATATGTTTATGTGTTATTCTGTCAATATCCTTGCAGTATGATGGCTATGTGATAGTTTCCCCTCTGAGTAGAAAATAAACCTGTACCACTACAACCCAAAAAGTGTCTGGGGCTCAGTACATGGTAGAGGCTGTACTTTTTTTTGGATAATGGCTGTGCAGGGAGATGATTTTTACTAGATCACGATCAACCACCAAATTCATCCCCCTATTTTGGGTACCCATTTATAGAGGCTGGATGAGCCCCAGAAGGGTCCTAGATCCCCTTGATCCATTTCCACCCGGCATCAGATTAAATAAAAGGCTGCCAGCGAGCGGGATTTAAAACCCGGACCATCGGTAGGCGATTCAGCGCGGTGCCACTGAGCCACTGCGCTCCACACCCAGGGTAGGAAGGAGAAATTAATTATTCTTGCCGTTGAAGCCAATAATGTTTTAGTTGAGAAATTTCTGTTACCAACGGCGGATTGTCCATTCGGAACAACATGCTCGGGGAAGCATGTTGCATGCATGGCGCAGTGGTGGTTTCATGCAGCTTCGGCTGCTGGGTGTCTAAGTTTAAGATTACAAAAAAATAATCGCGTGTCTCAGTAGTAAAATACTAATTACTGTTCGTACTTTTACCGTGATATTGAATACATATATAATACGTATATAAATGGTAAAGAACACTAATTCCACTTATACCATAATTTTATAAATAACTAGCTTTTGCCCGCGGGTTCTCTCGCGTAGAATTTGGTCTGCCACATAAAATTTCGTGGGAGAACATTTTATATAAATAATTTAATTTTTTTTTTAACTGCAAGTTACTCGTACATCAAAAATTTCAGATATCTATCTAACTTCAAAACTGACGGATTCCATACAACCTTGGAACCCCTAGGGAACAACCATTGGGGTGGAATTATCCAAATTTCTTTCTTAAATTATACAAAGAACCTATCTGCAAATTTCAAGATGCTAAGTAACGCGCGCCCCCCTAAATCAGCGGTTGCTATAGCCTATGTGTTATTCTGATGTATAACCTATATTACTGTAAAGTTTCATCCAAATCCGTCCAGTAGTTTTTGCGTGAAAGAGAGACAAACATACAAACTTTCGCATTTATAATATTAGTAAGATAAAAACGTCAATCATTTAGTACTTGTCTATAGTTATGAATATGGGCTTTTGTAACAACCTATTAATAAATGTAATTAATCTTCCCGAGTTGCAGTAAAGTGTACAGATTGACAACAATGAGAGATCTACCGGACTTATAAATGAATGTTTTGAGAAATGAATCCAATCAGTATGATAAGTATGAAAAATGGTGCTTGAAACCTTATAGTGCTTGGAAAAACCATAGATGGAAACGGACAATGAATAATGAGTGCACTTAAGTTCCGGATCCCCTTTCATATGCAATAATTTTTGGTTAACTGTCAGGGCTTAAGGTGACAGATGTCTTCTTTGCAAAACATGCAATTAGTAAACATTACACATCCAAAGTCATATTTAATAGGATCTGTATGATGCACATATTTTGTGGTTTATGTGTTAGAGATCTAAGCCTAGTGGATTTTGAGCTTAATTATCATTTAGATTATATAATAACTAAACCTTTTTCGTTAACAAAACGGATAAACACATAAAAAAAGAAGTGCATTTGAATAAGGGGAGTCCTGGGGAGTACGGGGAAACAAAAATAAACCGTAAATTTTTTAAAAAGCTATTACTAATCATCAGGTTTTTAATATTGTTAAAAAAACAATCTAAAAATCGATCAATAGAAATCAGATTAATATTTTTATGTTTGAAGGCTTTATTACAACTTCTGCGTCCAGTTTTATTCACTATTAATGATAAAAGCTTGATATACAGTTAATATATAGTGCGTTACCCATTCCATTTCAATTACATGTTGAATTGTTATATTTTTGTGAAATTAATTCGTATAATACAAAACTTGAAAATAAATTGCTTAAAGCCTAAACTAGCAAATTTCAGACAGTGGAAAATAATCGTAAATCTTAAAAATAATTCTGAAGAAAAACAGCATAGCTCATGCAATCATAATGGGCGATTAGGAAGGGAGGAAAGGGAGGAACGGGAGGAAAGGGAGGAAAGGGAAGAAAGGGAGGAAAGAAGAGAGAAAATAGAGAAAAGAATGTTTAAAGGTTAGTATAACTAATTCTGCCTTCATTATTATCAGTATGAAGATTTGGAAAACCCAAAGCTTCATAGATTGATTGAATAATTTGTAATCTAATAAAACATGAATAAAAATTAAAGATATCATGAGGAAGGCAAGGAAACAGCTAGTTTAAATAAATTATAATTTGTAAAGTAACAATATAATGGATAAATTGAAAGTAAATAAAATCAAATTTTTGTATCCAATATATATTCTTCGATGGTCTTACAACTCGTGAAGAGACAAGGCCTGCCTCAGTCTGTGCCACCAGTTTTCTCTGTTTTATGCTTCTGATGCATAATTTGTAATCCCCAGCATTTTCCGCTCATGCGCAGCCACACAGTACACATTTTCCTCAACAAGCCTTTGGGGGGTTGCTTTACCAATCATTTGTGAAAAATGATCTGCCCATCCCAGACATCTAGACTTAAATTCTTAATATCTTGGTCTTTATTTGATGTATAATGTCAGCGTTTTTCTTAGTCTATATACACCTGCTACACAGAGACTCAAATATCCTTCTCAGAATCTTCCTTTTATATAGGGCTTTCATCAAGTTCCTGCTTTTCGACGAATAAGTGAGAACGGGGCATATATATATATATATATATATATATATATATATATGATGTTCGTTCTCCTCGAGAGAGATTTGCTTCATAGAAACTTTTGAAGTCTACAATAGCTCCTTTTGGCGGCCATAATCCAGCGCTGAATTTCTGGTTGCTTATCATTAATGAAATTCAGTTGTGTATCCGACATATCACCGTTCGATATCCCTACTCTCACCGTAGGAAGAATATCTATTAGTGATATATCGATGTGAATACACTAACTAACAATTCCCATTCAACTCTTACTTCCTCCATAGATATTTAATACGAATGATGTAGTTGATATTGATAGATTTCAGCTTCTGCCTACAATCTTAGGCACGATGCCTAAAATGGTTCGTGAAAAGCAATAAAAAATAATGAACGTTTCTATTTTAATGAAAGAAAAAAAGTAGAAAAATCTTAATTAAAGAAAGTTTAATGAGGGCACAATTTGTTTACCACAGAGAGTTGAGAGGATTTATCTGCTGTTGAAATTCCTTTTACCACAGAGAGAACGAGGCCGTATTTTAAAGCTTAATGAAACTGTAAAACGGGCTGACATATTTATACTTTCAGGCAATGACGAGGAATTTAATTTAATTAGTAAAAAAAATTAGGAACATCACAAAAGTTTTAAATGAATATACATCTGCTTTGTATTATAAGCATTATAGTGTGGTTTATCTTCTTGTTGTTCTTGTTGTATTGGTATTGTGCGTTCTTTCGTCAATATGCATGCAAATGTGTTTCGGCTGTACCTTAGATTGCACAAGAGATAGTTTTCGTTAAGAAACTAAGACAAAAATACTACATCCAGAACTTATTGTATCCAGAATTTCCAACTGCTTGGTATAAATATTGCTACGTTTCGTACAAACCAATTGTATACCTGCTGATGAAGATTTTCCTGCAGAAAATGTTACAGATAGAAAGGAAACTAGAAGACGTCAGAGGAGGGTAGCTAAAGTAGCTGGCTGGAGAGAAGATGACAAAGAACTCAAAAAGTACTCCTATTACCTGAAGGTACTGAATTATCTACTGATTTTATGGCAATACTAGTATAGTATACTTAAATTATAAATTATTTTGAGAATCAATTGAAACACAGAAAATCATTGATAATACATTGTATTCATTTGATGTTATAAGCAATGGGTGTTAAAAAGCAATGTTTATATTGTTTGACGATCCTACAACTAGCAATCTGAATCATTAATCACTTCTCATTGCATATATTAATTCTGAACTAATATTTTTTTTTAGAAAGTTTTCTGAAAGTTGAGGTTTTCTCAAAATACAATTTTAGGATAATACTTTCCCAGGTCTTCCTGTTAATTGCATCTTCTTCATTGAGACCGTATCCTTCCATATATTTCTGAACTTAGTTTATCTATGATATTCTTGGTCGACATCTTCTTCCTTCAGGACATCAGGACATAGTCATTTTTGGAATTCCACTATTTTGATTCCCAGTAGGTGTCCACAATAACTCTAATCGCTATATGGTATTGTGTTATGGTATTCGAGAATGGAATTGTAATTATCCATTGTTATTACTTTTTAAGATGTCATATCTTTTTGAAGGCTAGATACTAAATAATATTCTTAAATCACATTTATTTAAATTATTGAACTGTGTACTTAAATCTTATTTAAATTAAATTCTTAATTTACGTTACTTTTATTTATTAATTTTGCAGGTTTTTCCCTCAATGGGTTGCCTGGTTAAGTCAGAGCGTCCCTCCACTTTTATCTATACCATCAGTCTTCCTCTTCTTCGTCCGCCCGGCTGTTCCCACAGCAAAAGTCTCTTTGGCCACTTTCGTACCATCGTAGCCTGTTTCCTCCAATCCTCTCCGGAACTCCTTCGGTTACGCCCAGCCTGTCCCTAACATCTTCATTTCTGACTCTATCCAGGCGGGTGATCCTCAGGCATCTCCTACAAAAGTCCATCCATACAGCTTGTAATCTGGAGTAGAGTACCGGGTTAGGTGTCCAGGTCTCTGAGGCTTAGCTGAAGGAAGGCTCAAAAATACTTCTGAAAATTCGCCTTTTGTTGTCCGTTGAGATGACTGTGTTCCAAAGAACTTAATGCATCATTCTAGTCATCCTTCTTGCCATCTCAATTAAATTATTAATATTATTACAGTATCAAGTTTATTGATAAAAAAAATGGTGAACACACAACCAACCTCTGGAAAACAATCCAATTTAAATCAAAATTAGAACATTAACCCGTTAAACGGTACATCTCTGAGTTGTGGTCCTTAGGGAACATCGGTCATAATGACGGCTTCAGTGTATAATGCGAGAATTTGCGTATTTTTTTGCGAATTCTCACATTCTACACAGTTATACAGTTTGCATAACTTGTGTAAAACACTTTATATTTTCGAATAATATCTGTACGGACTTCGCAATTTTCCCAACCACTCATTGCTACCTAAGATGCGAGTAGCCTTATAGTTATGAGTAAGGTTGTTCAATTGATTACTGTTGGTACTTCAGGAGATTTTCATTTTTGAAATGATGTAATAAGTCTTTATTTATTTTATTTTTTATTCTTTTAGTCCGTTAGATTTTTTCCGCTCAAACAAAAGGCGGTGAGGGGCTCCCGGGATGATGCGGACGCGTGCCGGTACCTGACCCAAGATGTCACAAAGATAAACTTATGCTGCATATAATATTATAAACATGTGCTGCACCCGCCCGCGCATTTATCATTAAAAGCGTGAAACAATGCCGTCACTAAGACATATGTTCCGTTCAACGGGTTAAAATAATCAATTATTTTCAATAATTAATAATGGCATTCCATATAAAATTGTAAGTTATTACTCATATAAGACAGAGCAAACCATTTATAAAATGGCTAATATAAATAAAAAAGGCAAAATAAACGTTAAAAGAAGTAATAAAGCATTATTACACATACAAACACACACACACACACACACACATATATATATATATATATATATATATATATATATATATATACATATGTGTGTGTGTGTGTGTGTGTGTGTATATATATATATATATATATATATATATATATATATATACATATGTGTGTGTGTGTGTGTATATATATATATATATATATATATATATATATATATATATATATATATATACATACATATAATTATGACATATTTATAGCTATTATATATTGCAAATAAATACTTTCTAAAATGTAATCAAAGTCGCAAAAATATGGTCATCATTTATATTTTTTTTTAATTTTTAAAAAAAGGAATGATTTTATTTGATTTATAATTACTGACTTTATATAAAATGAAAAGACAGAAGAGAAGAAGGAGACAGGGACGAGTCTGATAGCAGTCACCAATTGGAACCGGCTAACCTAATGGAGTATTATTCAGGTTCATTAGTCCTTTATTATTTATTCAATCATCCGTTCTAATTATTCCTTTCATACCTTTCTACCGTTTTTATAATTTCTATGTGCGCATATGATATTTCGCTCCATTCAATGGTCATTAACAAATATCATTTATTCAGAAAAAACGGATTTTTTAAAAATACATTTCCTAATTTCATTTTCCTGCTACTGAGGTAGATGGGTTGAAAAACTGATTAATCAATATATTTTTGTCTATCTCGAGTTTAGACAGGTTTCATTTAATAAGTTCAGTTTTTTCATATTTTCTCTCCACACCTGCTTGATGATATTTGACAAAATTATTGATGACAAAATTGACAAAATTTTGGAAGACAATGTTGAAGAATTTTAATTTTTAAAAATTGCATTAATATATTTTAATAAATTATATATATATATATATATATATATATATATATATATATGTATTTCAATCAACACAGACACTACAGCCCAGTACAGGTCCTGGCCGCATCAAGGCTAATTCCTTGTTGTTTCCCAGCAAAACATGTGTTCTGAGGGTGGGGTAGCCGGACCCTCCGCTCAACCCTCCCCTCTACCTGGAGGACCAGTTGGGGTGGGGTTGCTACTTCCTATATATATATATATATATATATATATATATATATATATATATATATATATATATATATATATATATATATATATATATTTATATATACATATATGTATATATAGCTTGCATTATCGTTATAGTTGTATTATGATTCAATGCATGTAGTTAATATAATAAATTTATTGACCATTCACACCCTAAAAGGAGATTAATTCCTCACGTAACGTCAAGATTTGTAGACAGTCAGTCCTACAATGTCAATTTCCTACCTCCGGAGCATACGATATTGATAAAATATTTATACCCTTACTCAGTCAAGTAATTGAATCAAGTATCCGAATCTACTAAGGTTTAGAAAGAAAATACAAAAAATAGAAGTACTGGCCTTATATATAATGGTAAAGATGTGCAAAAAATATTCAGAGGAATGATTACTGAAGCATTCACTGTGCCCGAGTATATTCTATTATCAACAGTATATTAGGATATATAAATTACTTCAATAATTGATGAATGACTGGAGCAAAGAGCAAACCTGACCATGAACATGGAAAACTGATAGACTGAAACCATGGTGCATAAACGTTTCACAGTTGTATAAGTCACCTGTGGTGTAGTGATTAGATCACAACCTTGTAACCTTGTAAGCCAAGGTACACAGCTCTTTTGGAGGCCATAAAATAGTTTAAATGGAGTAAAAATCCTTGGTTATGCCGTTGCTCGGAGGAGACGTAAAGTGTTGGTCCCGAGCATGAGCAATGACAGGTACTCGATAAAGTTCTCTGTCTTATGCATACCTGCAAAGGCAAAATTTATGACTCCCGCTGTAGCATCATCCAATTGTGCTGTAGCCATAGCAGTATAAGTGAGGTTAAATAAATACAAATAAGTTTATTTCATTTTAATTTAAATTGTATCTATTGATTTATAGTTTGTACAATAACTTTACTATTAATAAAATGTATTAGCCAGTAACTATAAATTATCAAATTGTGAAATTAACAAGTTATATTTTCATATAGTTAAATTTGTTTAATATTAACTATATTAAAAATTTAAATATTTATTAAAGGTAATATAATTTCTTCATTCAGTTATTTGATCTTCTCCCCTTCTACCGCCGACGGTGTGAGGATCCTTTCTGTAGAGCCTGATCCATGAATCCCTCTCATGTACCAATCGTATTCTTCTCCATTCCAAACCTCTTCTGTCAAAGGCCTCCTGGATTGCGCCATCTCAAGTCTTCCTTGGTCTTCCTTTCCGTCTCATACCTTCCACCTTTGTATCGTATGCGGCCTTCGCCTCTCTGTTTTCACCATTCTTCCAACTTCTTAGCCAACATCTTCATGGCTTGAAGTTGGCTTTTATGCTATTTGGTTAGAATCCAAGGTTCACTTTTTGTTCAAATTCAATTTGTTGACACTTCTTTTTTCCCGATGAATGCTTGAGGAAATTAAAACACCTGCTGTTAGCTTTTACTCGTTCATTTATTTTGCCATCCACCCAGCCGTGTTCGTTAAGGTGTGCACCGAGATATTTAAAATCCCTTACTTGCTCTAACCTCGTGTTGTTTTGTCTTACAACTCGGTCCCCTTGCTCGCTTTTTCTTCCCATTCTCATGATTTTGGTTTTCTCTTTATTTATTGTCATGTGAATCACGTCCCTCTCTTCATTTATTTTAAATTGAATTTTTAAAACATAATACTTAAAAAAAAAATTAAAATTAGAAATTTTTCAAAGCATCTATTATTTATATTTTCAAAGAGAAAAGATAGGCCCTCGGCCGGGATTTGAACCCAGAACCATTGGCTCACCGTGACATCGCTCTTCCAGTTGAGCTACCCAAGCCCGCCTGCCGGCCGAGGACAAACCTTTTCTCTCACAGATCCCATGTCCCAGTGCTCTCGTTATTTTTGCGATGAATACACTAGAACGAATTTCTTTGAACATTAATTTAATTTTAGGATCTTATTGACTTACTTCATATTACTATTTATAATTATTGGTCTTTTTTTTTTTAGTTTTAAATATTTTTATTTTTAAAGAGAAAAGATAGGCCCTCGGCCGGGATTTGAACCCGGAACCTTTGTCTCACCGTGACATCGCTCTTCCAGTTGAGCTACCCAATGGGACACCACCTTGACGTTGGTGGGTAGGCTTCGCTCGTACTAAGTGTGTCTCAGACGATTATACGTCATGCACTCACTCTCCACGTTAGTTAATACTGGACATAGAGTTTGTGCCTGCCATGTGTGGCATTTTGTTATGGTATTATTTAGTCTCATCTATTATTTAGGTTGAATAAATACCGTTTGTTTTGACTTATATGATATCTATCCTTTAACTAAAACAATCATCTATATTTAATTTTGTATTTTACATATCAATATAGTAACTGGTCGCAGAAAAGTTTTCTTAAATAAAGCAGCGATGTACAAGGAGGCAACATATAGAAGGAATCTAATTAATAAAGGAAGTATTATAATTAAGTAATAAAGAAATAAGAATTGGATAAATATTAAGCAGAACAAATAAATATGTCGGTCCCAATGTAATATATAATTTATGATACCATATATATAAGAACATTTTTCTCTTAAGACAGAACAAGGCTGGAATAGATTTCGTTAGACTTTAGTAATCTCGAACGAGTATTATATTTCATTTGAAGTTATGGGATCTAAACTGCGCCAAAATGAATAAGGATATCCACTAATTTTGTTGTATTTACCTGTATTTGCCTAGTATTTTTATATCATTTCTATTATAAAAAAATATTCATATTTATTAGAAATTGTAATAAAAATTATTTCTGACGGTAGTGCAAAGCAGAGACGACTGGAAGAAGTTGGTAGAGGAGGCCTGGATTTGTCATCGAGTTATAGCACCATAAAATAGTAATAATTAGAAAGTATACTGTATAAGTGCAACAATTTCCATCTTAATATATAAAAATCTCGTGTCACGCTGTTTGTCCGGGCTAATCTCCAAAACTACTGGACCAATTTTAATGAATTTTCGCACAGATATGTAACATTGTCCAACTTAAAATATAGGCTATATTTTATTTCGATTAATGAGCGCGATATTTTCATTTCAAAATTATATTTAATTCTAACCATGATGCTACAGTTCACTTTACACGTGTTCATTTATTTACATTTATTCACACATGTCATACGTATATTCGTTATAGAAGCGTTTATTTACTTTTTTTATTGTAGTTAATATTATTTTACTTATAGTTATGGTGCTATGTAAAAAATAATTATTAATTAATTACAATAGAACTATGGAAGATTTGAACATCGACAAGCTATTCGGTGGTGCTATTCTATTAGTATCTGGTGATTTCCGACAGACATTGCCAGTCATTCCTTGCTCTACTTTGGCCGATATGATTAACGCTTGTTTAAAACAATCGTTTTTATGGCGAAATGCCGATGCACTTCGATTGAACATAAACATCCGAGTACAATTACACTAATATTTTCAAAACTATTGCTGGATATTGGTAAAATTGAAATAGAACTACATCCAAACACTCAATCCAAAATTTCAGCACTGCTGTTCAGACAAAAGATTAATTAATTAGCGTCTTCCCGGATATAATAAATAATTACTTGGACCATAATTGGCTCTGTGATCGTGATTATTTGGCAGCGAAAAATGCAGATGTTGACGGTATTAACTTTCAAATACAACAACTGTTACCAAGTGACCTAATGTCCTTTAAATCAATCGATGCAATTGCTGATTAAAACCAAGCCATGTAATCATATTAATTACACAAGATTTACAAAGGAAGTAATTAAAATGATGTATCATTATTTATGACTATAAAATTATAATGAATTCTAGACGGGGAGGAGGGAAGTATTAAAATAGCACCGGATGGTTAATTATACTCATTATTTTTTCTTCAGTAAGAATACTCGTTATTGTCTTTTTAGAGAGAGGGGGAGGAAAAAAGGGTTGATAATACGCTAAAGAATGATAACCATTTAGAACTTCCATAGTTTATGGATAACCATTAAATAATAAATCAGCTTTGATATAATGAACAAGGGCTCTAAGTTTATCGCCCTTCAGGATGGAGGAAACTGATGCCGCTGCTTTGCAACTTTAACGAGAGCTCGCACTAAAAAAAGTAACTAAAACACAATTATAATTTAATGGTGAAAAAACAAGAAGTAAATAATATAGCTGGCGACCCAGTTCTCAGGTAAAGATATGTATTATTCAAGGAAAGTTTCGCGACAGGGAAAATTTATCCCGGTTTGTGAGTGGCACAACGCTGACATCAAGTGTGGCTGGAATATTTAGTTCCACTCAGTATTTTTAACTACATCAAGTTGAAATAATACGATTTTTAGAGGGAGAATTAAAAAATACTTATAAATAGAATAATCTTTTGAAGGGGTCTCTTCCAAAACTTGCTATGTCCACATGCCTATTTTATTTTAATTACTAGAAAGGTTCCCCAGTCTATCTTACGCCAAAAAACTGAATATAGTGCTATGCGGACGATCACAGTATAACTTTAGTGTGTTTTTTCATTTAATATACTCCTATGGTTAATCGGACTATGCTTCAGTTGGGAAGGCCTAAACTTTGCCTATCCAAGTATAATTAGGGATGTTTAACGAGTACCTGAAATCGTACAGGCTCGAGAACTCCATTTAGAGTCCCTTCCGAAGGTTGGAATAACCAAGGATGAATTACTTTAATTAACCAAGAATAAACTCCGATTAAAAAATTTAAAGGCGATCTAGGAAATAAGGTCGCTCAGGCCATGAACAATCTATGTCACTTGGGAGGTGCTTTTTGGGGAATCGGGATACTTGGCCACAATTTATCAATCATTTATGAAGGAATGATTCAAGGCACTCTGAGGTATGCATCCCCTGCGTAGGTCAAAAATCTCTTATATCGGCAGAAGCGCAGGTTGGAGACGATTCAGGGAACGGCTCTTCTGCGAGTAACTAGAGCGTATAGAGTGCACTTCAGGAGGCTGTTCACGTATTAGCAGGAGCTGTTCCTATCGATCTATTTCTCCTGCGTGAAGATTAATACAAATTTAACCTTAAAAGGGAAGTCTCGGCCGGTCTACCAAACAATATTCGCACAAAAATAGCCGAGAACCGAAGAAAATAGAACGGGATAATACGAGAAGCTACTATTTATAATTGGAATTGGTGGTGGGTTACAACGACCAAAGGTGCTACACTGAGGAAATACTTTCCTACCATCAGGCCACTGCTAGCTGCAACATGGATTCTCCCAGACTACTGGATTTCGCAATTCCTCACAGGCCATGGGGACTTTCGGGCAAAACGTCATCAATACGGAAGGGATATTGACCCTTTATGTCCTAGCACGGCGTTCCGGAGTCTGATGAGCATATTGTCACAAGCTGCACTGCTTTCGAATCACAAAGATATAAATTGTTGAGGGGGCCGGACTTACCTCTCCGAGAATCAATTCCCTCAGCTGATGACCCGTGACAATTGCCCGTTCTTCAAAGAATTTGTGTACGAGTGGAAAGCGGGTGTGGGCACAACTTAGTAGTGAAAAACTTTTAAGATTATAGACAATATACTTATTGTGTGATAATTAATATCATGTTATAATTAATATTTTCAAAATCCGTATGGCCGTAATGTTAGGAAGGGTGTTTGAATAAATAAATACTCTCTTTAAAAAATCTTGAGGACACCAGCCGCGCTCTTGGGCTTAGTAGTCTGTTATGCTAACCACTGGACCACAGGTGGCACGTATACATCCTTAGTTAAAACCTATCAACTAAAAAGAATACACCCAACCTCCGAGTATCTGAGCCAAAGAACCCTAATGGGTTCTTACAGTGGTACAGGATTTATGTGTTTATAAATTCGCAATTTAGTGAGGCAACATAACAATGAACATTATTCGTTATTACTTATAATAATAAAGACTTTATTCACTAATGTCTTGTATTTTATTTAGTAGCCAGTGAATGTTTAAACATTAAGAATTTAAACTAATTTTCCTTTTCTTTACTAAAATAAAATAAATGATTTACCTACGTTCTTCAGTTAAGAAAATCTACACATTTCAGTTGACCCTTTTAAGCTCATAGTACATAAAAGTTCATCAACGTTAATCATCTAAATATGAAAAAAAAAAATCTGTTTTGTCGAGGTATTTAACTATTTTATCCATCTATATATATATTCCATATGTAGTCATCAAATCAAATGATGTTTTTCTGGCTTTAAAAAAATTCATTGTAAATTGTAACTGAAATTTCAAATTTATCCACTATCATAATGTACTTTTTCATTGTGCAGACTTACCAAGGTATAATTTTTATATCTTGCCCTTCTTTTACCGAGGACTGAATACAGTATTGTATCTGTATTGTGTTTTTTTTCTGTTTTATTCATTCTATCTTTAAAACATGTTATTTCTATCTATAAAAAATGTTATTTCTAATATTTGCCAAAATGGACCTGTTAAATGAAGCAATCAGTATAAATTATTATTATTATTTCAAATAGAGCTATTCTTTTGAAAATGTTGATATTTGCTCTGAAGAAATGTCCCCTTTATAGTGGGAAAGTAGCAGAGAAGGAGGGTATAAATAAATAAAAGAGGTATAATGTAGGGCATTTAGTTGGGGGCATTAGGAGGGCACCGTTCCAACATAATGATGATAACAGTCCAGAGAAATTGTTCCTCGTTTGCCGCTTTCGATTTCATCTCGCCTCCGATGGCTTCCTCTGCGATCTCTGATTTCGTGGTCCTAGACATTTTTATCTTTGATAAATTATCATATTATTTAAATACATAATGAACAAAGTTCAATAAAGTTTTTTAAAGTATAGTGTTTTAAATTTATTTTACTCGTTAAATGGTAAATGAACACATGTAAGCACGTGTTCAGAAACAGCTAAACATTGATTGTTTGAAAGGTTGTCAATTGTTATGTTTCTTTGTACTTTTATATTTTTATTTTAGAGGATAGTATGTATTATCAAAACTAATAAAATTATTGTTATATCAATCGATTAACCTTTATGCTAATGATATGAAATATTATAACGAAAATGTAATGTATAAGCATGCCATTTCTAAGTCTTTGGCTTGAAATAATGCTGCAATACAAGCAATAACTCCATTTCAAGCCTGGGCCTGTCTTAACAACACTGATTGATGCTATGCCGCTTACCTTAGAATAATTAACTCATTTCGCACATAAGTCTACTTAAACTGTGATTCACCGGGGCTGCAGATATTCTAATTGAAAATATTACTATAAACGTTTATTTTCAATATCGTAATAATATAATTGTAAACCAATTAAAATTAATTAAACTAAATGTTTTCCCTGAAAAACTATTATTTTACCCGAATAAAAAAAGGTTTTAATGTTTTACTAATCAACTAATTTTATGTCAGATATAAAAGAAAGGGCGATTTTTCAATTAAAAAATATAAAATTTCTCGTTATTATATAACATTATGTTATTATAACATATGTAATAAAATTAATTTTTAACTAAATTAAAAACAAAACAAATGTACCATTTAATTTTTTTTTAATATACCTCAATTTTACATTAATAGTTTTTTTCTATTTTTTGAATCAATGAATGGATTTCTTGATATGTATAGATCATTTTATTTTATTTATTCCTTCATCTTTTATTTATTTAATTTTAATAAAAAATATGCAGACTTTGTGTTACTAGTAATTAATTTTATTTATTTATTATTTCCAAGTAACCTTTAATGGATTTCCTCCTTGTGCTTCCTC
Organism: Arma custos; assembly: GCA_037127475.1. Classification (NCBI taxonomy): domain Eukaryota; kingdom Metazoa; phylum Arthropoda; class Insecta; order Hemiptera; family Pentatomidae; genus Arma; species Arma custos. Next base: position 162,655,772 of record CM073759.1, read on the forward strand.
TCTTCATTCCTTCTTTCAATTCAATTTCCTCATTCAGTTCACACCTTTTATAATTATTCCATTATTATTAATAACATTTATTCCTCATTATTATGATGTTTGTTATCATTGTCAATTTTTCAATTGCTAGTGCAATATATATATATATATACATATATAAGTGAGAGAGAGCAATATTCCTTTAATTGGTTGTGATAAAAAAAAATATGTGTAAGGCACTCCAAAGCAAATGAAATTTCAGAATAAGAGGAATGACCCGCTTCTATAATAACATCGGGAATGAGGTCAACTAGAAATTAGATTACATCTAGCATTTACAAGAATGTAAATTAATTGTTTTATTTATTTTTTGTCAATACGTTTATAAGTGAAGTCAAGAAATGCGTTATAATGATAGTAGCATGAGTGAGGCGTTGTGAATAAAAAACGGATAGCTCCGAAATTTCGTAAATTTATTTTTTCACTTTTATCACTAATTTAGCCTAACATTTTTATGCTCTTGAAACTTTAGATTCATAATCGGACTAAAGCCATAAGAAATAAGACGGCAAAGTGTCTTATTAGAGAAAATTGCTTCACAAAACGCGAAAAATGTAAAAATATTAAAATTTGGAACTACTAGCTCCATTTTAGTATACCATAAATAATTCATAAAGAAATAAAATGAAAATTTTCCATATAGATTCTATAGATAAATATAAGAGTTGATAATTCCAGTGTGAAGATTTTGGGTAGAATCTTTAATTTTTTAAAAAATTGTCTGTTATAAAAACTTACTCCTTGCATCTATTAGACCTACTAAACCTTCACGACCGCTCAGTGTTGCAGATTGGGTGTTGCCTACCCCGTGAATTCTTTCCCAGAGTCAATCAAAAATTTATAAAAACTAGCAAAAATTATAAAAAGTAAACTTTGGAACTATCCGCTGTTAATCCTGAATGTCTCATATGACCTGTATTTTTTATAAAGAAACAATGAGAGGTTATCTTTTAATAAATGTGTTGTTCTTACCCCATTTTATTTCAGCAGGTTTTATGTTGATTTTATATAAAGTTAATAGAATTTTCGTAAACTCATTAAACGGTGGTTCATTTTCTTTATATTAAAATTCTTCTGTCCGTTTGTATGTCACTGTACTCCTACGATTTCGATAAAGTTTTTTCTGTATGTTGAAGTGGGTTTAAGAATAGTTTAGATTCACAATCTTACCCGCTATATATTGTTTTCTTATAGTGATTCATTAGATTGTTTATAAACACATCATTATATACATGTTATTATTAATATAAATCTTTGTTTCTCCCCAGAAGCTAGAAATAGCTATCCTAAGCCCCTTACTGAAGCGTAGAGAAGCGACAAGGATGGTAGCTAAGTTGGAAGTGAGCCGGGGGTAATCAGGCGTGATCCACCAATACTCCTCGAACTTCCACCAAACCTCTCCAATATCCTTGTTATTGCACTCCCTGCTTTATTGCTCATCCTCTCTCCAAAACATATCTCCTCTCTATCCGCTCATCCGAGGATATTGGGTGTCCATGCAAGGTTATTCTTTCCGGACATTGTTCTCTAACGGTCATTATCCGTTTAGTCTTTTAAATTTCAAATAAAACAAGTTCATGACTTTTCCTTTCACTTTCCTTAATTAGAAATTATAATTATTTCAGATTTTTGTTCATTAAAACACCCATCCTTGCCTTAGGGCACAACGGGTTTCGACAATATTATTATATCAGAAAAGATGAACAAGTGTAAATTCGTATCATTTCATGGTCTACTTTATATCATTTTGGATGGTTAGTATTTTTTCTAAGGAGCTAATTATCTTAACACACTACCGCCCTATAAAAAAATAAAATCATACTATCGGAAACGAAAACGAAAGTTAAAACTTCTTTGGGCGTATTTAGCAGCTTTTGGAAGCAAAAAAACTTCCTCAGTGAATCCGCGTCACTGACATGCTGGTGACGTGTTGCGAGAGACTGGCGACGCGTTGCAAGTATTAATGAGTTATAGAATAGAATAGAAAAATAATTTTTTCTGGGACCAGGTCCCTTAAGAATAACAGAAATGAACAAAATTGAATAAAAATAAATCTGGCCAAAGGGCTAAATTATTAGGATAATACAATATTTACATAATTACATGAAAACAAAATTAACTAGATAGAGAATTAGAAAATGTAATACATAAACAAAATAGCATACAAATTTACATTAAAAAGAAATAGGCTAATAGAAAAATAAATAACAGCATCTAATAATATAAAAAGTTATATCATTATGAGTAAGGAATATTTACAGTAATTCATCATTCGATTATGTTGAATATAGCTATTAATTTTTATTGATTAGAGAGCATCTGTTTGTGAATTTAGGAGATGTAGGAATAGTTAGGATTTAAATGTGGATAAAGAAGACGTATGACGGATATCGGGTAGGTGTAAGTTTCAATTCATGCACAATCGTTGTGTAACGTTTTACAATAACTGTTACAATGAATGTGCTATAATTGTTAAACAAAAAACAAAAAGCTAGTTAAACATGTTTTAATCCCTAAATGATTATATTTGTCCAAGTTAACTATGATATACCCGAACATAACAGAAACGTTATTTATGATATTATTCACAACGTAATTAAATTATTCTAAAATTGGAATAAGATAACTAAAATAAGACAATTATTAGCAGAGATAGACAAAATTTTTGACAAAAGCTTTGAAGACATCTTGTTTTTTGTTTTTAATTTTCTGCCACTATTAGGAGGTTTTATTCGAATCTAATTTGTATTTCGACGGCTTAGGCGTATAACACACAAAATGAGTTTTTGCCATAGGGCGTCTTTTGATTCTCACAGTCAATATTTTGTCCCTACAATACGTTTCATCACCCTAAAAAAACATCTCTGTTTTACTATTTCAATATCTAGAAAAATATAAAGTATATCTTGAATAATGTAACTGTCATGTTTTTACCTCTCCTGTAAAATTTACAGTTAAGGGGATACGACCTATTGCGCCTAAGCCGTCGATTTGTTTTAACAGCCCTTTACGTGGCAGGGTGTTTCAGAGCTATGAGAAAATTAAAAAAAATCAGAAACAATTGAGCATCATCGCATCATATAGTTAAGAAACAGAGGATTGATTTGTAATCCTTAGGTCATCAACCAAATGGTAACTATGTCATAAATCTATATATATATATATAATAAAAACTGATTTTCTTCTATTTCATTCGATTCATATCTATTTAGTTTTATTGCGCACTAAAGTAATTAGTAGTTATGTAAAAGATGGCCTTATAAAAGTTTTAATGTGTCCAATAATTAAAAATACAATTGTTTCTAACTTTTTTATGATTGTCATCACCCGAATTCTCAGTTCATTTTATAAATAATTTTACACAGCTGACTGGTTATTGATATGTGTTATTGCAGAAACTGAAACCTTTGTAAGAGTTATGCTAATAACACTTTAATTAGGCCAAATTATAAATTTCTTTCAAGGTCCAATAAATGCCGAGTAGTCACTCCATAAATGAGTATAGCCTAATGAGTTTTTTAATCATCAATTCTATAAGGAAACAATAATCAAATAATTTTAATTTTTTTTAGAGTAATAGAAAATCTGCATTGGGCACTAAGAAGTTTTTTCTAATTTTTGGGAGCAATAGTTATAATAACTGAGTTTTATTTGGACTATAAAATCCTTTTCTGATTTTAAATTATATATAATTTCAGAATGATATCACTTTTATATTTTATGAGTTAACCAACTCATTTCTTGTTCTCATTTATGATGAAAATACACATTTCCCCCCAAAGTTATCAAGGCCTTGGAGAAAGGCCCTTTGCGCTGGCATGGTTTTGGATCGGCAGCGTCATGAGTCGCTTTTTGTGATACTGGGCAGTCTGGCGACTAAGTGGTGGTTGTTTATCCAGCCGCACGACAAGGACGAGGTCACACCCTGTTGCTACATGTACAATCGCCTGCAGTTGTAAAATTAAGAAGTATAATATATTTGAAATACTTATGTGTATTTGAATAAAAAAAGAGTCAAATAAATCATTTTATTTTATACCTTTTCCATGTCGGCCTTAAACATATTTTGAATAAATAAAGATGACCCATCGAGTGTGAATATGAGGGGAATGTTTATATTTTATTCAGTAGGTGAATATAAAATATTGCCTCCTCGGAACGAGAAAGCCCGTTTCTCGCTCCTACGTTTTCATCAGAAGTTGGGAAATGGACTATTATAAAGTTTATTCAAGATATATTAAAAATTGATAAAAAAGGTTTTCATTTTCTCGACAAGGTTTTTATTTGTCCCAAGGAATTTTTCATGAAGCTGGAATTGAATAGAGCTTTGTGAAACACCTAATTCTGGAATTTCAGTTCGCAGAAACCAGGATAAAAGTGTGAATCTTTAATCTTCAAATTTACGTAAATTCGACGAAGTGTCCAATCATTAGAGCTACATACTTATCTTAATAAATTCTAAGTCAAATGTAATTTATCTAAGATTTGACAATGCATTATTATTAATATAAAGTTAGTCTTCGTTAGCTACCTTGTTCATTTTATGTATTTTTTGTATGTTTATGCTGGCACCATGTTTAAATGTCATTTTCTGTTATGTGTGCTGTTTTGTTTAGCTATTATTATTATATTATTGATAATGTTATTTGTAAGTTTAAGGTTATCTAGTCGTTTTTATTTATCAAATGGTGTAATTTACGCTGATTTTAATGTTTTTATTATTATCTTTTAGTTACAGTAGTTAAATTCATTTAAATATTTTTAAACTGTATTATTTTTTTTAAATGTTTTGAGATTACTAATAATATTTTAAAGTTTTAAATAACATGAGATTACCTAATAACCTTACTCCGCAAAGTATTACTGAATTGAAAACTTTAATAATTAATAACAATCACTTTAACAAATAATCACTCTATTAATTTGGCTACCGGTTCTATATTATATTTTATAGAATCTAAGTGTAAAGTAAGTTAAATTAAGGAATACAAATTTAATCATAAATTATCCACTTGTTTTCACTAACTTTAGTAAAAAATGTATCTAATGGCTCAGCATGTTGGCTTTATACCAATTTTTAAACTAGCGTATCCTGTTTATTTATAGAAAAAAATAAATTATGATTTATAGACTGGTAAAATATTACGAATGCCATTGTGATTTTCAAGCATGTAAAAAATCTCTTTGAATATTCATGGTGACTATTTGAAAATTTTATTCCTAGTAAATTAGTAAGTGAAAGCTAGTTTAAGTTATCAAAATCCTTATAGTGGCAAGAAACGTTAAAAAATTGACTAATTAAAAATGAAAATAATGATTTGGTACATTTAACTATTACATTTAAAAAAACACAATTATGTATTTTACTGTTAAATTGCCTATGATATATCATCCATTTAATTTTAATGAGTTTTAATCGTCATATTATTTCATTAATTAAGGTATAATATTGTAATTTGCTTAATTGAAGCAAAAAAAAAAAAACAAAAAAAAAAACTGACGAATGTGACAAAATAAATAGAAAAAGGTTTAAAAAAATCAGATTTTTTTTTAGCAAATCTAGTAAAAAATGGAGTTTTTTTCAGCTAATAATTTATCCACTAATAAAATGCTGATTTCTTCCCAAAATGAAAATATAAAATTAAATAAACTAAATCATAAACTATTTGCTAACATTATTCCAAGTAAGATAGAAAGTGAAAGATAGATATTTATCACATTTTATAGTTGTGTAAATTCATATCTTTTTAATAATAATAAAAATTATTAATTGACGAGTTAACGAGTTAATGAATTGAAAACGAAACGAATCATTAATAATTGATTAACTGAAATATTATGTCTGTTGTTATATAGAAAAATCACATTACCTATTATCTATTTTATTATTTGATATATCATTTATTATGAAGCCTCTAATATTTCGTTTTTCGTACGTTCTGCAGCACTTCGTACGAATTTTATCTACTCCTAAAGTTATGTTATGACAATTTGTTGCTCCTTGCTTCTATCCATTTTCTATCCGGATTGGATTGATTTTGTTTTTCTTGAAACTTTTTATCGTAAATTTAATTTTTTAATTTTTTTTCTATCCACTATTATATCTTTTGTGATTATTAAACTTTCAAGATCTCTATGAAATTCTTCGAACGAATTGTTTTTTCTTTTATCAAAATAGATGATTATTTTTTCAGTCTATCCAAATAATATGTTGCAGTTATGAAGTCGGACAGACCGCAAAGGAGACCCTACACATCTTATTATCATAATTAGTTCTCCATGTATAATTATTTTCTCCGTACCCGAAATATTACACTTTTTTTTAATCTATTATAATTCTACTCCGGAAATCTGACTTCAAAACTGCTTAAAATAACTTAAATATTATGAAACCAAATAAAGGTATTAATAAAACCGCATCCAAGTCGGTTTTATATTACACAGTCATGATTGAAACGCACTCAATGAGCGAATCCGTGAACTATCTCCGGGCAAAATCACTGTCAAATATCCACGGGCACTTCTCACTCCTATCCTTCGGTAACTGCAGGTCCTAAAATTAAAAATACAACATAAATAAATATAAATAATGTTAATATACAATTTCAAGTTCCCCTGTGTTATTTAAAAAAATAGTACTGATCACCTTATAATATTTCATTTTAAAAATAAGACGGGAGAATAAAAAATATGTGGTAAAAATTGAGTTTAACTGATGAAGAATGTAAATAAGGTTTAAAATAGGATTTGGTGCTCTGTTGTGCGGGCAAGGAGTACTTCCATAATAAAATTTTAAACCTTACAAGGCAGAATTAATGTTTTATAAATACTTACATTTATCTCATATATTTATAATATAATAATACAGCCTAATTGATTTTAATAAAACGAAAAAATGATATGAGAGCATTGGATAAAATCGTCACGGATGTTTCTTAATCAATATAGGGATATAATACTTAACGCTTCGCCGGTTGCTATGCAGCCCATTGGACAGTCAGATATTTTTTTTAATATCGGGAATTGTAAATTTCCAATAATAAAATTGGGTAAAGGTATTCTATCTGCTGTTCATTCCATACAATCCAATGTTCAGTGAAGAGAAAGCAATAAAGTGTAATACCACCTTCGTCCGTAGTACGGCTAGCGAAATCTGAGTAGGAATTGAGTTATTGCCCTCTGGTCTTCCTTTATTATTTATTTTGTGTTAATTATATTATCTGTCGATAAAATACAAATTATCATAAGCATTTATATTTGTTGGTTGCATAGAAAATAGATTTCCTTTTTCAATTTGGGAAACAATGTGTTTTAGAAAACAAAAAATCGGGCTAAACTGTTACATTTTTATATTTCAATTAGGTGTTTCATTTTACAAAAAACTAAGAAAAAACTAATACAATTTTCATTTAAAAAAATAAATATTTTTTTTAACTTTTTTTAATACCAAATGTAATTGGTTTTGAGAAACGTGTTCACGATATATTTTGTTTGAGAAAGAAATATGCCGTAATAATAATAACCATTAAATCATTTTTTTCGGCAAAATTAGTTCAATTAATTTTTAATAACAGTTTTGTCGGTCAAATATTTTTTTCATTTAATTTTACAAAACTTCATACAAAAAAATACAAATTTATTTATACTTTTTCAATAAAATAGAGCCAACAACTCAAAAAGAAACACTATTATTTATTATAATGCAATCGGGAAAAACCACAATGCAAAGCCTTATGTTGCAAATCTAGTAATACACCCACTTACCAGTCGACGTTTCGCCTATTCAGGCATTATCAAGGCACAAAAACAAAAAGAGTTATGTGAATCATCTCGAAGAAAAAGGTGCAATACATCCCAACGATCAACAGGCTCTAAACATGAGACAGCACCCCACCACCAAGACGTTCATCATACAACTCTGTTACAAGACGTTGTATGTTGAACGTCTTGGTGGTGGGGTGCTGTCTCATGTTTAGAGCCTGTTTGGGCTGTTGATCGTTGGGATGTATTGCATCTTTTTCTTCGAGATGTGATTCACATAACCCTTTTTGTTTGTGTCTTGATAATGCCTGAATAGGCGAAAAGTCGACTGGTAAGTGGGTGTATTACTAGATTTGAAACACAAGGCTTTGAATTGTGGTTTATACTTTTTCACTTATAAATGAACGATATTATAATTTTAAAAACAAAATCATTATTAAACATCATAGGAGAATTGAAAAAGAACAAAATTTGTACGCCATCCAAAATAGGGCTAGCGCCTCGTAGGCTCGTTACAAAAGTCTTAGCGTATGGCGTAAGGTTAAAGAAGGACTAAGAAGATTCTATATTACACAATACTGATTGCTTACAGTAATAAACGTTGAAAATTAGTTGCACGAAGAATAAATAAACTGTAAAAAAGGTTTTATATCGTTTGAGAAAATAACGAAAAGAGCTATTACTTTTTATGCTGGAATGTATTCGTAACGGTTGCATTTCATAACTGTTCGTTCCCCGGAGTGGTCTTTTCCTTAGCCTATTTCACGGTCCACTGTTTTTGCCCACCACAATCGGTTCTCCCTAGTTATTTTATAACTTCTGCGTTTTAACTGTATAATAAAATATTTTCACCGGTTACAGTAAGAGTTATTTCTTATTTTACCGACAAAAGTTGAAAAGTAATAAAGTTAAATTACAGATTATTTACAACAATTTCATCCAATATGAAATCTTTTTCTTTTTTGAGGTCTTTATTCCAAATTTTCAGTCCACTTAACCCTGGAACACACCAATACACATTTATCCATCGATAGGTGATAATGTTAGCATAAATCAATCAAATGAATAAACCTGTGCAGTAGTTGTTAGCATTTAAACCTTCTGTGCCTAAAAGGTTGCAGGTTGGCTTTAAGGCAGATGGCGCTACGAGTTTTTAAAAAGGAGTAAAAAGACGTTCTGCTATATTTAATACTCTTTAATATGTTTTAAATATTTTAATTGATTTTTGGATTTTAGAGTAATCATTTAAGATGATTACTCAAATTATTATTTCTATCTTTAGTCTTAATTAGATTCTTTTCCAGAGGTCTGTTGTGTGTTTACCAATTTACTTAGAAGTCGACTTAATACCTTAAAAATATTGTAATTAAATAAACCTTCAACATATTATTCATAAATAAATAGTGCATCTGGGGCAAGAAACCAAGGGAATTAAAAATGATACACTTTATTAATACGATTTTAAACAATATCATGATGATATACATTGAGGATTACACTTAATGATTAAGATGTAATAGAGGATTGCCATGAAATACATTACAGAACACCTTGACCAAGTAGGCAAACTCTTCTTACCCGAGCGACCAATTTCTTTTCAAACAAACATTGCTCTTTGTGTAAAAACATATTTATTTTTATACGATTCATATAAGTCCGTTATGCCGTTCTTTCAAAGGTACGTTAAATGAGGTTCTGAGCCCATGTTATGACCGATATTCGTTAATGACTCCTATCCTAAATATACCTGGATGGGAAAATTTTAGGACTTCCACTGTAGCATCGTCAGATTAGCTAAAGTAGCATAAAGTGGCGTTACTTGAAAAAAACTGTTTCTCATGTTCAAGATATATAATCGTATAGTTTACTGAGATTGTACAGTTTTTTTGGTGCATGTTTCTAATAAGTATTTTAAGTGATCAATTCAGTTTAATTTACCACCTGACGTTAATTTCATATGCCGATTACTAATTGTTAAATTTATTTCTATTACATTTTTTTTTCTTAGACACAGAAAAAGGGAGTGAAAGCTCGGGTGTCACATCGCCAAGATCACTTCTTCTTATCTCGCTTGTTGCGATCTTGAACTGGGTAACGCACACATCCGATTTGAACTGCCTGTCAGTATCGCAGTATATCAAAGGAATTCTTCGGCTACGCGTCATAAATAGTGATCAGCGGTGTTGAATGCTGGCCCGGAGCAATGTCGAGACAATGTTCTTCATTCCAAAGCACTAGCCTTGCAAGCAGAACCTCCTACTCCGGTGCACTTCTGTCACACTGTAGCTGCTCGATCAGATCATCATCAATAGCATTGGCTGGCACACGACGTGTTATTGTGTACTGTAATGTTAATGCCAGTGTAGAGTAATCTTGTAATACTATTATGGTTGACCAATTAAACATTTTAGCCAAGTTTTTACAACTGACACTTTGACCACGCCGTTCAGGTACGTAGATTTATTTATCATGTTCTTCTTTATATTAACATTGAACGCCGTCCAATCGTCCAATAGACGCTGTAGCTGTTGTGTCCATATCCAGGGTATATTAATGACTTGTCTGATGATACGATAGCTGTCGGCGAAATGCAACTTACGAGTCTGCATAAATGATAGTCGCGGCGAAACTGGATGTGCACTCAGATCTAACTTGACAACGTGGGCACTTTATCAGAGTCCAGTATCTTTTACACGCACTGCACAAAGTCCGCTACTGGTTCTTCAGAGAAAGTATTATTAAGCAGCGGTAAGTGTTTTTCCTTTGTTGGCATCAATGAGCGCAGAAACCTTAGACGATCGCAGACATCACACTTATGTCCGAATGGATTGTTGACAGACAAACGTCGTAGTGAAACGCGCATTAGCTGCTGCTCAATGTGTCTTCATAATTGACGGTGGTACATATTATATATTTTTGATAATACATATTTGTTTGTTCTAATACCTTATTATATTCACTGCTACTATTTTACACTAATGTTTTTGTATACAAGCGATGTATTTTGACGACAGCTGATGATTGAAACTTAAACGAACGTCGAAGCTCCTCTTAAAATTAGGCTAAATTATTCCCTATGCAAAGAGCAAGACAGTATTGTAATATGCTACACTGTACATAGTGTGGCATAAATTGAACATAATCATAAAATCTTATCATAATATAAATAAAGCATAGCATAACTAAGACAACACCATCATAAATTAAACATAAGTAATAAAAAAAAATCTTCATAACTAATCACAGAAGTGTAATATAATTACACTTTGTACATAGTACATAATACGACATAATACCATAAAACAATAAATCTTATCACAATCAATCTTATCATAATAATGCTTTACTGCACGTAATATGCAAATATACCTTGAACATGATAAAAAAAAAAAAAATCATCTAAAATTATACATGATAAGTCATTTAAAAGATAATAGTTATAAGAAAAATATAATGAATGACATAGCTAACGCTAAAACTGTGTATGCTCAGATCTACATTGTAAATAACACAAACAGCATAATAACATCATAATAATACTTATAAGTTAATAACACACCACAATTATTTAACTAATTTTAATTTTTCTTTGAATTCTTTAAAATTATTGCATCCATATAATATAATTTTTCTGTCTGGGGTGTTGTCTAGTCCTTTTAAAACATGATGAATTAGTGCCAAATCGTCTAACTCACCCTTTTCTGCAATTTCCTCCATTGATAGAAAATAATCATAAATTCATAAATTTTCATTTTCTTTAATCTTTTTCTTAAATCGTTTCTATTTCCATGAGTACTAAGACCATAAAACTTTAATTTTTCCTTGAGTTCTTTACCTCCAAACGAACTATTCCGTCGCGCAAAATAAACATTCACAATACGAATGAAAAATAAACCGAAAATACAGACTCACGGTCACATCCCACTTCTGAATTATAACTGGTTGTGCATAATATACTCAAATGTTACTTGTTACACACTTTATTAAATAATATTAAACAAAACAGACTCACACCACGAGGCCAAACATATTTGTATTAAATGCGATCATTTTAAAGAAGTCAATAGTTTTAAATTGCATAACATAATAAACTAAGTTTATCAGGATATGTAGTTTTTTCCATGTAAATTTGGATGACTCCAGTTCTACCGACATCTTGTTCTTACGAATAACATCTTACTTGGCCAAGGTTAAACAAACAATTTTTAAACCCTTAAAGTGCTATAATCGAATATAAGTGTCCGGCGAAAAATTTGGGTAACTACAATGAGACTATAGACGCATATGTGCGGTTTTTAATTTTTTTCGGGTTTTCATGTAATAATTACATGAAATTATGATTAAAACATTACCTGTAACTTTATTGGAAACAGGCATACCTTTAGCTACGGCATTAAGAAAAGACGGATTATGAATAATCAGGTTTTTATAAAAAAAAATATATATAAGTATATCAAATCATTAAAGATCTCAAATATGTTTAGTAAACTTTATGGTAGATATTATTGATATATTTTTTCTAATTACCCGAGACCCTAAAAAGCTGCGAGGCACACCAGATTTTTTTTATTTTACTTATGTTGTATTTGAATACTACCAGTGGGTAGTTTCTCTACTTGTCATTCTCATGTCATTATGTAACACGCATTCTATTTACTTGTTGTATAATTGTAATACAGTTGTAAATATCAATAAATAAATTTGAAAAAAAAAACTTATGTTGTAACATTATAAATGAGACTCATTTTAATAGATGATTAATGCTTGAATATGAAGTACAGTTATTATAAAATCTCGTACAAATGTAATCCTATAATAATAATAATTTACTATTATCATTTGTTTAAACAAAATCTTTGGTCTTAAAATTCTTGTAGGTGAAAGGAAGAATCCCGACAGAGGAGAATGGACTGCTGAAAGAAGAAGCTTGCAGTCGACCACGATGCAGTCGACCTTGTTGAACTATCAGCGGAGAAAAATCGGATATTTGTGGACTAGTACTGGTCACCGGTATTAGTTCACCTCCACTATGTCGCCTATGCCCACAATTCCTGCATCGGAAAGTTCAAACGGCAACCTAATTAAACAGTTTTGGCATTTAGTTCAACTATTGTCCGTTCAGCCGCACACAGCTCTTTAATGCAAATGGTCATTTCGTGGTTGTTAATCAGGTTTCCAGGATCGAAGCAATTAGTACACCTGTTCCCAATACCCGAGAGGAATTTTTATCAAGATCTAAATGGTTATTTTATAGGTTTTGTTGTACGTTTCTTGATCATTCATAAATGTATTTCGACGAATTGTTATTTATGAAATATTTTATTTCTTCATATAATATAAAATCGTATTTTATAACGATATAAGAAAACCTGTCTTGTACCTGTAAACGAGTCTGCAGTTCAGTACATAGTAGAGATTGTACTGTTTCATGTAAAACGATTCTGCAGGGATGTGATTTGTCCTAAATCACGCTTAACCGCCAGATTTTCCGCACTAATTTTGGGTACCCTATTTTTATAACATTTTATAGAGACTAGGTGAGCCCCAGGAGGGTCCTAGATCCCATATGATCCATCTCCGGGTGCGAACAGGCTAAATAAAAGTCTTGCCTGAAGCTGGATCTAAACATGGATTTTTAGCATGGTAGCTCAGTGCTCTACTACTGAGCTACTCCGCTCCCATATTTTATTACGATACAGTAATAATGTTTAATATAAAATATTATATATTGTTTTTCGCTGATGATCTAGTTGCTCTGGGGAAAGACAGAGAGGATATGATTATATATATAAAGTTTAAATATGCAGTATATATTAGACAAAAACAGTATATATTTCTGTTGAATAGCACGGGAATGAAGATGTATGTATTGTTCCTAAGATTAAATACTTAAGCTATAAAATGAATTTAAAAGGAAGCTTTGAGCCGGAATATATCAGAAGAAGGGATAGGCAATAATGGCAACAAGAATTCTTTATTCAGTAAAGTGCCTCAATTGTCTTTCTAAAGAGAATAAAAATAAAATTATCTAAACTGATATCAAGAGCATTCTAAAATATGCAACAGAAACATGTTAAAATTAATGCTTTATAAATGGATTGTTGGAGAAGATGTATACAAAATACCAGGTTCGGGAATGAATTAATAAGGAAAGAAATAGAGCTGGAAGAAACCGTCGACGGAATAATAATGAAAAAGAAGCTGATATGGTTAAGGCACGTCCGGTGTATGAAAAAGAGGCCGTCCAGCAAGAACATGGCGTGAAGAATTGGTGGAAGTAATGACGGCGAGTGGCCTCCGAAGTGAAGACTAAAAAGGTGGACAACTGTGAAAGGAATTGACCCAATGGTAACCCTACGCTGGGAAAGGGTACAATGTATTCTAATAATGACTGTACTCATACTGTAGTCTTTTCAACTTGAAAGTTAGTGACGCTTGCTAAATCAGAAGTTATGACATGATTTTGTTTCGGAAAAGGACGCCATGCAAAGATGTCTGCGAGCCTTTTATATGTATATAATTTTCCAGTCTGAGATAAATTATTTATAAAATAACATTTAAGAAGTCAACAGTTTTTACAGACGAAATATATTCACGAAGCTTACAGTGAAAAATTCATGGAATATTTTTAAACATTTATTCTTCGAAAGATTATTAGTTCCTAAAAGCCTGGATTTGTGCAGAAAAAAATTAATATAATATGAAAAATTTAATTATTTAAATTATGAGAGCCAAAAATGAGTTCAATCAACCCCTGCTTGAACACTGTCCATGAACTATAAACCAAACCTAAATTCAGATAAATTTATGCAACAATCACCTAAGCTTCGGCCTACTTTAAACAGATTATAATTTTTATATTCAATCTATTCTAATAATTATTTTTTCATATCACCAGTACTAATAGTTGGTTGAATATGGTCTACAAATACCAAATTAATATACAATAATACACGTATTAATAAACCTAAGTATGCTTAAGTATCTCATAAAAGTGTTACATTTAAATTTATCAGCAGACAAAAAATTGGAAGAGTTTTTCTCAATTATAGAAAAAAATATTTTCGATTTAGAATTTTCTATATAGAATTACTGTAAGCTTCTTTGTTTTTATGGACTTATCGTCGGAAGTCTTACAAGATTTTTGATGTTGCGATTTTCTTTTCTTTTACTGTCTAAAAACGTCAAAAGCCCGCTGGCATATGGTTGATTCACATAGGGGAACCATACATAACACATAATTACATTGTACAGGGAGGCTCGTATAATGTGAAGTAGGCAACCATTGAAAAATTCACGTGGCCGTTTACAATGCGTTTTAAAATAGCACAGAGTTCAGTAATCAACAAAAATTAACCAAATTACAAATAGGAACTGATTTATTTCATGTGAGTCAGGTTAGTAAATACTTACCCCTTGTGAAATATAAAAGGCATTTTTTTTTATTTATCTTTATTGTACATACAAATGCATGATCCCAATCCTCAGGCCTGAAAAACCGTAGAACAAGTAATATATTTCACTTATTAAAGGAAAGAAAAGAGGTAACTGTTATTTCTCTTATTTCCCGAATCCATTTCCGAGAAGTAAGAAGAAATTCGATACAAAGGCAATGTTTCTTCATCTTGTAAGAAAACAATAAATTCTTGCAGCCTCTACTCCACAATTCGTTCCCATTCTGTTTATTTACCAAAAATTTATCAACCTATCAATATCACTAACGAACTTCATTTCGGTTTTACTGTTTCTCACTTTCGATCACTCAAATGATAGTTGATTTTTATTAACAGTTCACATAGAAATAAATATGATGCAGTATCATGGTATTTCTTTTTTTTTTTGTGTGTTTGGAGTTTTTTCTGTAATTACTTTTAATTTAATGGTTCTTGTATCAGTTTATTTAAAAATACATGCATATTGATAATAATAAATAATAATAAGTAAAGTAGAAATTACTATTAATTTCGAAGCTTTAAATTCCAAGTTGGTTTCATTCTATTAATTCAAAATATTACAAATTTTCAGAACATATTTATAATTTTTTATTTTACTTTTTTCACATCTTAAGTACACAGAGAATGATGTATTTTTCCGGATCTGTATTCTTCTGTACGATCTATTATAGCCAATATATTTTTATGAGAAATATCAATAACATAATAATAAAATATCTAGAACATTCAGAAGACCACAAGTACAATTACAGTCAGCACGACAATCAGTGATCAGTGAAAAGACAATCGATCAAAGTTGAACTCGGGGAAGGCTGAAATTCAACCATGTTGCACGACCGTCAGGCCTTGCGGGCTTGGCATTTCTACGCCAAGAATGACTAATCTAACTCAAGTACTTCGAAATTTTATAGAATTATGTTTTGAAGTAGATTATATTCATAGCTGTTAGTATGCAAGGTGTTTGTTATTATTTTTATTTGTTTATTTGTTACCAATTTTTATAATAATAATAATATAATGGAAAAAATAATTGCGTATATGTTTTTACAATAAAACTGTAATATAATTAAGTGAAAGAAAAATAAGTTGATTTTAAATGTTTAAAATAATTTAAATATCATGTTTTATAAGGAATGCTTAAATTAATTATATGCCTTTGAATCATAGACAATGATTTCTAAATGAAATTGAAAATGGATCATATTTTTTTTTTTATATGTTTCACCAATTTTCAGAAACAAAACTTATTAAATCACAATTTATAATTAATTTTTATCCATGAAGTAGTATAAAAATGAACAAAATCTATTCATATAATAAAACAAAGTCCTTGGCCGCGTTTGTTCGCGGTAAACTCAATAACTACTGCACGGATTTTCATGCGGTTTTCACCAATAGATAGAGTAATTCACCAGGAAGGTTTTGGTATATAATTTTCCGAGGTTTTGTGTAAATGGGTTGGAATATCGATGGGTTTCACCGAAGATCCTGCTTGCCTAATCCCTTGCAATTATCTAACGTGCAAGATAATAAATTCGTATATAAAGAAATATTTGGTTTTGTTACTTTTGTTACTTTTATAATTTCTAAATAATAAAGAACATTAGCCGAAATGGGAAGAAAGAAAATCAAGACTCCCAAAGGAGCCTAACCAATGATATTCAAGTGGTCCTTAGTGGCCGGTACGTGATAAAATAAAAAACATTACACAGACAAATTATATAGGCATAATATGCCTTATTACCCAAGCAAAGATGGGTGGATCGCTAATATAAAATAAAAATGTAAATGTTCTTTAAATATTTCTATTTTTTCTACTGTACCATTACAACCCATGAAGTGTTTTAAGTTTAGTACGTGGTAGAGACTGTACTGCTTCTTAGTCAACGGCTGTGCAGGTAGGTGATTTGTCCTAGATTATGCTCAACCACCAGATTTTTCTTATATAAATGATGTTATACTTTATAATGGCTGGGTGAGACTATGCGAAATAAAAGTGTGCCAGCGAGCGGGGACCCGAGTATTCGTCACGGCAGCTCAGCACTCTACCACTGAGCAGCTCCGTTTCCATGGAAATTAAATGTTAAAATCAATCTGACTATATCATATTTTATATTGAATGCTTGAATTAATGTGATGCCTTCAGATTGACGTTTCAGCAGATTTATTTATATACATAGTATTGTATTAGATATTTAAATATTTTTGTTAGTCATCATTAAGTTACTACTAAGATAATTTAAGTAAAATTTAGCCAAATATAAAATAAAAATGTACTCTTCCTTTAAATATTTCTATTAGTTTATTAATATTCCGTTGTAAGAATAACCATAAACTACGAGATGGAGTAAATCTCTCTCCCAGCTCTCTGTGTCCTGTAGAACTTCCAGGTTTATACTTTTATATAACCTATTTATATTAAGCGAAAGAGAAAATCTTCTTTAGCTCTTTTATATTTATACATTTACAAAACAAGATTGATAAATAAAGTTGATCAAATTCAATTTTTACTGTTAGTGATTAAAATATATTTCCATTATATATTTTATTTGAAAAGAAAAGATATGACCAGGACCGGGACTCGAACCTGGGTCTTCCACTTATCTGTGGTGCTTTCAATTAACATTCTCCCCGTGTATGCATCGCAAATTGCGAGAACTCGGAGATATAGGATCAGTGAAAAAGAAGGGATATGACTGACCGAGAAGCGAACCAGGATGGCTGAGATGGTTAAGCACCACCACGTATAGGTAGGTGGAAGACCCAGGTTCGAGTGCCGGTCCTGGTTACATCTTTTCTTTTCAAATAAAATATTAAAAAAATTATATATCATATAACAATAAAATAAATTATAATATTTAATGACTTAAGTCAACAAGACCCAAAAATAAAAGTAATGTTCAATTAACATTCTCCCCGTGTATGCATTGCAAATTGCGAGAACTCGGAGATATAGGATCAGTGAAAAAGAAGGGATATGACTGACCGAGAAGCGAACCAGGATGGCTGAGACCACGGATAGGTGGGAGACCCGGGTTCGAGTCCCGGTCCTGGTCATATCTTTTCTTTTCAAATAAAATATTTAAAAAATTATATTATATAACAATAACATAAAAAATATTTTCATTATAATTTGAGTGTTTTCCATTCACTATTATATATTATATATCCCAGTCTTATATATATTTTGGAAATGCTTATTCTCGCAATAGGTATGGTAACCTTAGCCAAACTGTTTGGTTATCTCTTGACCATAGACTATAGTCGACGGCCAGTTATTGTCACCAATAACCTAGCGTCAACTTTAGTAAACGGCCAATTACTTTTATTTTAGTTCTGCAATTGCGGTTTGTACGTTCAGCTAGGCCTTTTTACAACTGCACAAATATTATAGAGGAGACTTTTCTATAAACAACCATGTCACTTAAAATATTGTAGCTTCCATATTCGAATTATGTCACTATTAGAATTATTTATACTATTACACACCGATTTAAAAATTATTATTAACCAATAAATAATAGGTTTTTATTTTAAGTTTAATAATATCTATGAATGATATCAACTTTGGTGCGAATACGGTATGAATGATAACCACATCGGTACGGATTCTTCACTCATAATAGCGCGGGCGATGAGAGCCAAAACGATGAATCCATTTCGTTCATTTAACTAGAGTTCCTCTTCATACACACACAAACACACACACACACACACACACACACACACACACACACACACACACACACACACACACACACAAACACACACATACACACACACACACATATATACACACATAGACACAAACAGATTTTTATACAAGAAACTTCAGTAATTATTCTAAAAAATTAATTTTCTTTTCTAATTTTATTAGCAATGTTTTAAATAAGATAAAAATTACTATAATCTGTTAAAATCTATATATATGTCCAGCGGAATCTCCAGACCTTAGGACACGCCCATACTCTATAAAGTGTATACCCTGAATTGGAGAAAACCAGGTGGTTGAGCATGATCTCGAACAATTACTATCTGCACATATTTAGTTTTAGAATGATTATAGCCTCTATCATGTCCTGAACTAGACCCAACATGGATTTTGGTAATTTTTTTATTTTTAAACAGAAAAGATAATAGGCCCTCGGCCGGGATATCCATATATATATACTCGGCCTATCTTTTCTCTATAAAAATATTTAAAACTCAAAAAAATGACCAATAATTATAAAAAATGATAATTTTTTTATTTTATATGGATCAAATAACTGAATCTGAATTGTTAAAACAATTAACTTCAAAAAGTTGCATAAAATATTTAAAAATAATGTTTTATCATTAAATATTATGGACTGAAAATTTAAGTTAATGTAGTATTTGACTTAAAATAGTTAATAATAAATTATTTTTGTAAAATCATTCGGTCTTAAAAAAAATTTAATAACCCATTAGTCTAAATGCAGACCAGACTTTTCACATTAAAAGTTTTGAATGCTTTTTTTTTTCAGTGTGAATCGATAGGTAACACTATCATTGCAATACTTCCAAAAATCTAGAATTTTTATAACTTCAAGTGGTTTCACTCAAAAACAAAGAGACAGATATGTTAGCCCAAACCTGTTGCATGTGCCCCACACCTTTGGTTTTCATTGGATTTCAGCTGTCAAATACAACAGTCAGTAACTCGTTCCTGTTGACATGGACAACCTACTGTCGGTAGTAATTTTCCAAACACGCATTGTCATTCCCTCGTTTATGTATATATATATATATATATATATATATATATATATATATAGGTTTATGCATATGTTGGTTATACGTTAATGGCTGTAAAATATATTTTTCTATTCTTTGTATATTCCTATATATCTGTACAGTCTTTTAAGAATATCGTGGGTAAAGAAAAGAAAAAAGTAAATTCTAATTTTCTCTTCCTGTTTTGTTTCCCCTCTCATCATTACTTCATGATTTGACGGGAAATGAGGCAATTATTGGTGGGATCATAACGAAGACAATATTAATTATTTTGATGAAGTTTTCTATAATCAAAGCTCCCGTTTCAGAAAGGGCATCAGAGACAAGTTGTCAGAAAAGAATCAAATTTCGTTATAATAGTTAGACCTTATTAAAAATATATAATATATCTTCTGTAATATATAATGTATCTGTGGAATATTCGCAGGTTCGTTCATTCTGAAGCAGGAAACAGCTTGAATAATATTACTGATGAGAAGATTGAATCGTTTGACAGATAAACAGATAAATAAATAAAATAAACACTATTTAGCACCATTTAATGAAATGTCCTCTTGTTCGGTGAGAAATGTTTGTATATTTGTAATTATCTGTATAAGCTTAAAGATATTTCTATGTTATTATTACTTTTAATAACCTTTTAAAACTTGAAATTATAAAGTCCATCCATACCCATATGGTCATATATTTCATTTTATTTATTTATAAAATAGAAAAATAAACTCGCTTTACTCTTCAATTATATTCGGATCTAACTTTAAAACAATAATTCATACTCTATTTTCCAGACCAAATTACTCATTGTTTAACAATACAATTATAATAACTTCCGCTTGAGGTTTTAAAGGAGGCTCAACAGGTAGTCTATGGCTAGACAAAGTTCTGAACGTTTGAAAAAAAGACAGTAACAAAAACTAAAAATTGCAGATGGTTGGACTTGTCCCCCAGAACTGTTTTGAAACTGCAAATGCGTGAAAAAATAAATCATAATAATGACAATACGATACATGTTTAAGATTTTCACCCTCACTTTAATTTTTTGTTCTCTGTTTATTTCAGTATTTTATTTATTTAATTTTAATAATTGTATGAAATTAATTCACACTTTAATTTCAAGCATATTCGTTTCTGTGAATGGTGGAATTCGTTTGTCAATTATCAGCATGTGAGCTTCAAAGTCGTTTCAGAAACATATTATAGAGTGGCTTGTTTACGATAAAAAAATTATTTCAAGTTTTGTTTTGCGAATTATGATAAAATAGTAGACCAAATAATGGAAGAGGTACATATTAGGCATTCTTTGATTTTTGAGTTTTACAAGGGTAGAATGTTAGATGTTTCTAAATGCCGTAGGTCAAAATCTGGTAAATTTAGATATTACCGTCTCATATCGATCCCTAAGACCATCAACTTCAGACAATGGCATGAAATGAGTGTAAGTGGAAAGAAATCCATGTCAGACAATCAAGTATCTGTCAAACACTCGCAGCCAACCTTCGTGATCCGTCCAGGAGCATTTAGATTGGGAAAGTAAGCAGAACAGGTGTTTCAAGCAGAATCTGTCCGAAGGAAATTGAAACAAACCAATCCACCAATTCCATCTTTTCGTTTCATCGGTACAAATTGAGAAGCATCTTTTAATTGGTTGATTACTGTAAATATAAGATTCGATTTGATAATCCAAAATGCAAAATGTACAGGCTATCTTTGAATATACGAGATAATAATAAGTGCGTTTACATTACAGTATAAAATCATAAAATACAGGTTTACATTCTGAAAATGAATATATCTTCGTTGAATATTCCAAGGTTTTTCATTTTAAAACCCTACACTGCTTGAATAATCTTAATAAGATTGAATCTAGTGAATCAATCCTTAACTCGAAAGTTGATGGTCAACAGGTAAGGCATATTCTGAACAAAATTTCAAGAAAGATATTTTTTGACAAATCAATAATTTTGTAAAAAAATATGTTCAATTTGGCTTGATGACCAAAATGCCATCTCCAGATATTTGCACTTAAACTGATTGATTTTATTTATTGACTCGACTTATGCTCACAAGGGGTGAAAAGATTTTTATAATGAGGGTGATTACAAATCATTGATAAAAAATAAAAGTTTGTTAAAACTTATCTATTTGAATTTAACGTATTATTTCAGTAACATCCTTTCTAATTTTTTTGAATCAGATTATGAACCGGCTTTCTCGTACTAGAAGTGTCTCCTTTCTATATCTTCGTATGGTTACTCTTGTAGCCAAGGAGTATTCTTCACTGGTGTTTACTGTTACCAGTTTATATATTTTACTATATGTAACAAACAATATTTTTCTTTAACTGATTTTACTATACGGTCTTACCTGCAAAATAAGAAATGGCAATTAAAGCTAATATTTACAAAACTATTTTCTTTAAACTGTGAAATAAAACAACACAAGTCAGAATAACTTCCCGATTTTTATCTCACAGCTGTTACTATGGTAACCGTATTATGAATGATATAAAACGTCTTCATACATTTACCATAGCACCCATATATACATGTACATATAGATAAATATCAAGATAGTCAATTATGAATGAAAATTACTTCAGTATATTTATAAATTATATATATATATATATATATATATATATATATATATATATATATACATATATATATATATATATATATATATATATATATATATATATATATATATATTATTAATAATAAATAAATCTTAAAGTTGATATTTGTATATTGTTTATTAATAAGGGTACATTATCATTTAAACTTTTCCTTTACCTTGCACTAGATAACTCTGACTATATTACAAATAATCGACCAGTATCTTCTAGAGTGCTGTAGATAAAACGCAGGTGTTTCCCCCACCTTAGAGCCTTGTAGTCGCATGAATATTTAGTGGGCCGAAGCAGTTCCCGAAACCTAGTCCTGAGAGTGGCTACTCTAATGAACGAGTAACAGCGAACTATAAACTTCCTCTAAACTGTCCGCCATTATCTGTCATTTGTTTTGTCACTCCTCGTCTAATTTATCGCCTATTCTTCTATGACCTAGTTCCATAGTTCTCTAGTTCACGCTTACCGTTACACGTTATAGTCACGGTGTTTTAATGGTGTTTGATGTAGGGATATCCCTATCTATGATGCTGAAGAATTTCGGGGGGAAAATTTCAGGAGTTTTACTACCTATTACGTTGGGAATTTTTAATGCTTTTATTTGCATTATTTTTTTTTAATTTACTAAAGCTTTTTCGGCCCATAAATTTACATTACTTGACTTAGAAATATTGTATTTCTTAGACCCATATGGACTTATGCCTTACAGGTGTGGGGCTCATACGAAAATCCCACCTACAGTGGGTTATATTACTCATGGTCCCATTTACATAACTAATAAATCATTACAAAAACACCTGAACATTCCACTCTACGCATGCGTTATTCTTATTCATTTGTGTTTTTACATTACATTATTTTATGTACCGTGGAGTTAATATGATTATTTTTTTCATTTTCAACCGAGGTGAGTGACACTGAAGTGCAACTAAGACAGAACAATTAAACACTTACTTTAACTCTGAGGTATCTTTCTAAGAATGTGCCTTTCTTTCATTATTATTTTTTTCACTGTACGTGAAAATTAATTAGTTTAGAATGAACATTGCCAATAAGTATCATTTTTCTCTCATCTTCTGGTGTGTATATCATATATTAGTGTTTATAAATTTTTTGTAGAACATTTTTATATTGATATCAATCAACCTTTTTAACACCATCTGTACCTTCGCTGACGATACAGCCATTATTTCTTCTCACAGAGACCCAAATCTCGCTTCTATAGCTCTTCAAAATCATTTTTTGATTTAAAAAAGTGGTTCTATAAATGGCAAATCAGAATAAACGCCTCAAAATCGAGCCATGTTGGCTTCTCTCTAGGCAAAGCTTCGTGTCCAGCAGTCAAAATTGGCAATGACTGTTCAGTCACGAATCAATCTAAATAAATTCAAATTTAAATCTGCCGGTCTCGTTCACAGTTCATTGGCTAACGACGCGGGGACTATGTTTTCTGACTTTAAAGGGACTACTTTTCCCCCCACTCCATCGTCTAGCGTTTAAGTCTATTCCGATCCTGACGCCAAGCTGGCATCGTCTCTCCGCCCTAGATCGCCTAGCATCGGACACGAGAAGTATGCCCTTGATGATACCGCAGAGAGCGCCTGGTTACCAGTTACACTAGGAGCCAAAGAAACGAGTCCTTCGCTTCAATTGTAAATCCTCTCTTTCACTCAATTCGTAAGAGGAGCTGTTTACCGTTCACCATCACCCTCAGGGATAATATTTAATTCCCGCCTGAGAAATAACGATTCTGTAGTCCATCACCATGTGGCCCTGTCGCCACCGTTAATATTTGTTAATGTTATGTTCATATGATCTCATTTCGAACAAATAATTAATTTAATAGTTCCCTTTCTTAATACTATTCCAAATCATTTTCTTCTGTAAAGACTCATTATTCCTTTTGTACATATCTATAAGCGATATTTCTTTATTTGTAAAATTGCTTAACCTCATGTTTGTATTTAGATTTAATAAACCACATGTTTCAGTATCTGGCCTAATTCTCTTAAAAAACCCGACTATTTTACTAATATATTTTATTATTTCTTATCTTATTCAGTCTAAACACGCCTTAACAATGAAATAATTAAATCATATATTCAAAACAAATACAAAATATTTCACTCATCGACACAAAATCACCCAAATCCACACGTCCTTCCGCTTTCATACTCCCTGTTACCTGGACTTGATAAGAAAAGCTTAAAAAGACATTGGCCAAGAGACCTATTTAACTATTGATATTTTATTCCAATACTCGATGTTCCAGTACAAAAGCAAAGAGAAAAACAATTGGATCAAATCTTCTGGATGCGCAATTGCGGAGGTGCAAATGAAGATTAAAAAATAAATAATAATAATAATAATAAATAAAACATATTTTTATATTATTATATTTTATATTTATAACTTATAATGTCTATGCTATCTATAATTTATTTTATTTTCTATTGTCTTTGAGCTCGGGGGAGGATTTTTTCTATTTTTAATACGTGTTGTAACCTTACTTTCTGAACGCCACTCTTAAGTGGCCTTTTATGTAAGCAATGAATCTTTGTACCAAAATTAAGTGAATGAACTAAATTCTTAAACATTACTGCGCCAACTATTCGTTCACAAACGAACTTCAACTGAATCGTGGCATGGGAGTATATTTGTTTGTTATATCCATAAAATGAATGAAAGAAAGAGACATGCTTACTATTTCTTTTAATTATTTTTTTCACTCTACTTTTAATGCATGAAATTAATTAGTTTCGAATGGATATTAGCAATAAGTATTATTTTCTCTCATCTTCTGGTCTTAATACTTTTTTTGTATTACATGTTTTTTAATTTTCTTTTTTATCAATTTTTATGTGTATGATTTATTCTCTTTTTCATTTTCCTTAAGCGCTGGAGATATTAATCTTTTCTAATAAGCCAGAAACTGTTCTAGATCTTCTAATGTGTTTTCTTGAGGTGTTTTTCTATTTTTAATGCTCTACTTCTGTGCGCCCCTCATAAGTGGAAGTAACCTGTGCTGTTATGTGATCTTTATAACAAAATTAATTAAATAAAGTAAATTCTCAAGTCTTATTGCGGCAGCTATTCGTTAGCTAACGAAATCTAGCTGAATCTTGGCATGGGTTTATATTTTGTTTTACCAAATCGACAACATGAACAAATTGAGGATGTATAATCAATACTCTGTTTTACAATATCTCTCCAGTTCCTTAACAACAGCCCAATGGAGCATCAAGCAATATTTCAATGAGCGGGTAAACTTCGGAATTGGGTCGGAGAAGATGACAGGCAGATACCGACTATTCTCCAATCGTTAGCCGAGACCCTCGACAGTAGAGATAAGACCCTTACTATCCACTATCCTCTATCGATACTTCAGATCAAACTTAAACCGATAGCAGTTGGAGGTGATAAGGGCCGAATCGATAAAAGTTATCTTGGGGGGAGGGGCTGCACGAAGCCGGCCTCGCTGGCTGCAGATTGTTAAGGGCTTCTTTCTTCAAGTTGGATCGCCCGGCCTCGGGGAGAATTACTGCAGTCCCAGCTGTTTGTTTTAATTGAACCTCTTTCTTATTTACTCTCTTTATCTTTAGTTCCTCTGCCTCTTTCATTAAAGTTGATTATTTGCTTTGAACGGAGAACTTTTCCGAGCATACGGCGGCGGATGTAGGATTTACTGTATTATACCCGAAGTCGAAGAGCTTCGTAATAACAAAAGAAAACATTTGGTATTTTACAACAATAAACTTTGATTAATTCGATTGGTAATAATAGGAGGAAAGTTTCGGCGCACTAAAGGAGAAATCCAAAATAATGAACCTTAAGTTTCGTATCATTTAATCTCAATGCATCAGGTATTGATCTTAGCTTAGTCTGAGGTACGATAATAGTATCTCAGAGAGAGGAATGAATTGATGGATTTAGACATTATACACTGGTTTTATATGAAATGTCCTTTTTCAAAGGAATAGTTATCCAGGTAAAAGCTTTATGAAATCAAACATGTTATCAATTTTCCGATGCCGTAACAACATTGAGGGGTTCCATGAAATGAATCAGGATCAAATGAATTATGAAATTGCGTTTTCATTTTCAAAAATTAAACTCTTAAGGAAAATGTCAAAATTCCTGAACAGATAGTTTCATTAGTTTTCCAGCTCTGCAGAGTTTATCTATATTCCAGAGAGATAATGACTTGACAGTCTTGTAAGTACATATATATTTACCACTATATTTTTTGTAAGGTAGGAAGTTCACAACTCCCCGAAAAAAACTGGCTTTTAAAATAATAACGAAAAAGGAGAAATTGAAACTAGTAGAACTGCAATAATCCACACTGCTACAAAATTCTATAAACAGCTATATTCTGAAAAATAGTCAAAAAAATTTAGACCAACCAGCGGAAATGAGGTGTTTGAAGATTTTCTGTAGGAGGAAATAACAAAAATAATAAAGGAGCTCAAAAGAGACAAAATTCCTGGGCGTGATATCATAACTGCAGAATTAATTATCACAGCTTCGGAACTAATTGCTCCTATATCAACCAAACTGTTCAATGTAATTATGAAAACTAGGGAAATACCCGACCAGCGGTTAAAATCAGACATTGTTTTGATTTTTAAGAAAGGTAGCCCATCAAAATTCGATAATTACCGTCTCATAAGTCTGGTCCTTATCTTCGCCAAGATTTTCTAAAAAGCTCTCAAAACCCGCTTAAAAAGATTCTTCGAAAGGGCTTTTCTACAATAGATAATCTCCATGCCGTCAACCAAATCATTGAGAAATCGAATGAATACCAAATCTCGATATATTTTGCATTTATTGACTTCGGTAGAGCATTTGATACAGTTAAGCACTCATTTCTTATCAACAGTCTAAAACGCCAAGGCATTAATAAACAGATTTTGGATGTTCTTCAATATTGCTATACCAACAGCCAAGCGAGAGTAGTTCTGGACTTATATGGAGAATAAGAATCGAAAGAGGGATTCGTCAGGGCGATCCTTTATCACCTGATCTATTCAACGCGGTTTTGGAAGATGTTTTCAGAAAGCTTCAGTGGAAGAATTTTTGGATAGACATTAATGGTAAAAATGCCGCAGAAGAAGAAATATTTCTCGGTACCAGCAAGCTCCAAGGGTTAAAGAAACAATCTATCAACGGATTGGTATCCAATACATCGCACTAGGAGAAGAGGGAGACCAGCTACGAAATGGCGGGACGACATACAAAACTTCATCGGATTGTTATGGCACCGTTCTGCTTTGAGCAGACGTAGCTGGGGGTAAATTGGGAGAGGCTTATGCCGAAAGAAGGGCCTTTTTTTTTTAAATCATGTAAATGTAAAAACCATGTAAACATGTACATGGAAGAAAGAGGAAAAAAAAATAAAGCTTATTATTATTATTATTATTATTTTGAATACTAACTTTATAGATGGGGGGTGAGCCCCAGGAGGGTCCTAGATCTCATAGGATCCATCAGATTTAATTAAAGTCGGGATAACTCAGCGCTCTCACACTGAGCCACTCCTCTCCTTAAAATATAAACACATAAGTATCATCTAAAAGTTAATCAGGTTCTAATCTTCCTCTTCTTTTGTCGACTATTTTCTTTATGCGATTATCGGGATTTATAATTACTCATTGTAAGTTATTGCTTAAAAGATATTGGTTACATGCATATACTAAGAAATTATTATTTTTTTTCAATTTAAAACCGTTTTGTATTGTAAAAAAAAACTAAAGTAAATAACCCCTCCACCATTCACCAATATAGCCTAACCACTAAATGTGATAAGTGATATAGATGGTTAGTGATCCTATAATACAGCAGATAATACTCCCCTTACTTATAGCCCGATACCATGACTGGGAGCCACTTCAGTCCCGGTTCCTATGGTTGCTAATATTATACAATTTCATAACCATTAAACGTCAATGTTAGAAGTCACGCCATATTTTAAATTAGATTTTCCTCAATGAGGACAAAGCCTATCCACATTGCAGAAAATCTAATTTGACCCAAGTCATGGCATTTGTTCCAACGAATCAATTTATATATATATATATATATATATATATATATATATATATATATATATATATATATATATTACAGTTTTTATAAAAATAAACTAAGAATATTAAGGGACAATAGATATTCACTGATTTTAACTATTTAATAGCCGATATTATAACTTGTCATATAATATGTTTTGTCTTTTCCTAAATTTATTATTCATGGTTTATAAAATCATTGATTATTTTAGTATCATATCCCATTTTTTCATAAATAATTGTTAATCATTCGCAAAACGATCAAGATTAAGATTTATCAAGGAAAGTTATATAAGGATATGGAAAGAAATTACTTTTTAACTTTGCAATAATGCTAGAAGGAATAATGCTCGAAGGAATACTACGAGAAGGAATACTAAGCTGTAAGGGAGCTGTCTTCCTTCCACTTTTGTCGAGTAAATATTAGCCTTTTGACCTAATTGTTTACTCTCTAAGTTCTCCACCCGCTTGCTCTCCTCACTAAATCTAGATTAAGCCCAAAACTTGTGGTTTTAAATTGTTCTTCGCTCACAATTTTATGCTAAAGGAAGCTTTTATTTATTTATATCCCCAAGAATTTATTCTGGAAGAAATACTTTATTTAATGTCCTATAAATATTCCTTATTATTTCTATTTATTTATGTTTAATGGGTTCTACTTGTAGAATTAAGATGAAGTCACTGACTACTAGGTTTATAAGTACCTGGTTATGAAACAAACAATAACAAATTACAAGTTGCATATGTAATTAATACAATATAATATGTATAAACAAGGTATTTCACCTGTAAACTGAATACAGTATCTATTTCATCCCCATGATAAAAAAACATAGATATCTAAACTCGAATTGAATAGAATAGAAGTCAGTCGGTAACATTAAGGTTACAAATATACAGTTCAGAAATAATGCATAAAATGCTTGTAATGGTATAAATAGAAAATCCCAAACACTTATTAATCATTAATTAGGAATTATCAGGTCAGGAGGATAATAGGCAATAACAAGATCTCTATTGTAAATAAGTAAATTTTCTAAAACAATAACAGCAGCAAATCCAAAATGATGTCCGAGGGTAGCTGGGCCGAATGCAGAACAATATTGGATGTATTTAAAAAAAAAATGACGATTTTTACAAAATCAAGATTTCAAAGGACTGTGAATATTTCAATCCTATGTAATACTTACAGATACTTAATAATCCCTTAAGAGCATTCTCTAAGCGTGTTTAATCTGATTTGACTTCTTCAAAAAAACAAAAAACAAAAACAGTCGAGTCAAATCCATCTACAAGTACTCGCAAACTTACCAGGGAGTGTGGTGTATCGAAATATACTGTTAGTCACCATCTACACTCCATTGGGAAGGTGAAAAAGGGCTGTAGACTGGTCCCTCACGAACTTACTCCACAGGAGTCAGCTAAGAGGTTAGAAATTTGTATAAATTTTTTGGCGACCCTTCTGATTTGAGATTTTTTTTTCATCCACCATATAGTCAAGACCTTGCACCATCGGATTATTACTTGTGAAAAGGGCCCATTTCCTTCATGGGAAAAAAATTGATAATTTTGAGGAAGTTGACTTAGCGGTCCCGGTCTTTGACAGTCATAACGTAGAATGGTATCAGCATGGGATCGTGCAATTGGCAGCAGAGGGCTAATGATGTTAGATAACAATAGACTGTACTTTGAGTATTAATTGTATTTTATATCAAAGAAATAATCATACAAATACAAAAACGGTCATTTTTTTATTCACCCTATTATCTATACGATAACGCATTGCAGTAAAAGCATATTAGTTCACAATGAGGAGAAAAGACCAGTGAAGCGAGCTAGATAGTGGAGGAAGCGGAGTGGCTTCCCTATGCGTAGCTGGCCTTCTGCGCAGGTCGTTTACTAAATTGTCAGACTAATTATTTTTTTAATAAGAAATGTACTTATTGCTCTATACATTATCATAATATTATTAACAACATTAACACTACTAAAGCAGAGTTCGAAATTCTTTACCATATTATTGACATTATCAAAGAAAATCAAAATAATCTTCATTTTCTTTTTCAGAATAAAATAAAAAACACTAAAGTTAGAATTTATAATTTGCCTTACCTTTAACATAAATAGTTAAGAGTTTTGTATTGACTATTATATATATATATATATATATATATATATATATATATATATATATATATATATATATGTATATATATATATGTATATATATATTTAAACTTTTATATTAAATATGCATTGCTATATTAGCTTCACTACCCAAGCAATGGTCTCAAGGAAAAATCATATCCTTTGTTCTGAATAATATTTAAATAATATATTAAAACGGTATGCTACCCTGAGGTCGTTATATTTGAAATATAGTAATTCAATATCATTTTGAATAAGAGACATATCCCTCTCTTCTCCAAAGGTTGACGTGGTTGACTGATTAGGAGTTGTTTATTAATTAATAATAATTATTGAATAACATTATATTTATTGTGTGCTGATCATGGTTACAAAGATAACTTATATATCTAGTTACAAAGAAAGAAAAGGGGGACCTTTTTGCTCTTTTTGACAGTCTGTAGAGTTGCCCGCTTCTTGCCAACGACTAGCTGCTGTCAACTATCTTAAAGGTAAAGATACCGATCCCAAGGGACACAGCAACCTGCTCAATGACCCTAATAGTGTCGCACATAGCAGCATCTTTGTTTGTCGATTACTATAATTAAAATCAGATATCGGAAAACACAGAACCGCCAGGCTAAATCACATCTTATTTCGAATGCATTTTGGTAATAACTCTACTCAACAGTAAGGTCCAGGTTCCCATCAAAATTATAAATACTGAGGTGGAAATAATACGAACCGGTGCTACAAAACCGAGCTGTAAGCTACGCTAAGCGGAGCAGAGAATTCAATGGCTTAGCGAGTGGAATTCGTGGCATTCGACCGAGGCATTAGCCCACCTTAAGGGAGGCACGGACACCCCAGGGACATAGCACAATATATAAATAATTCCAACAGCTGGTATTTGTTGGTGGTTTTCAGCATTTTTAACAGTATTCAAATGAGGAAGATAGATAGAGGGACATATCAGCAATTAGTTATTTATCAAGTAAATAATCGTATTGAATGTGTGTATATATATATATATATATATATATATATATATATATATATATATATATATACACATAGATATATTTACTCAGAGAAGAGCAAGGTCGGCTAGCAGAACTACTCCCTTGGACTTCTTAGGTGTACTAACACATTACATCATCATCACATTTAACTCCATTCTAATGGCTAACTTAGGGAATTAGGGCAATATAGTCACGGTCTTGCCTTTGATTCGACCACAGCGAATCGACCCTTCTTTTATATGGACATTTTTGCTCGCCCTTTCGAGAAAAATTCATCCGACTTCTTCGCTCGCCCCGTCGTCGAAAGTCATCTGTTGAATCCACTTCTCTAATCGTCACGCCGAGAACAACTACACCGACAGATAAGAAAGTTTTATTGTTTTGTTTAATGTTTTCAATTGGCCAAACAAACAATTATTGTGTCTTGATAAACATTAATTTACTTACAATTGTTCTCTTTTTCTTTTTTTGTTAATGGCAATTGTAATTTTATTTTTTAAAACGTTTAAATTTTAATTTAATTCAATTAGTTTTTTTTAAATATCAAATTTGTTTTATTATACATATACAATGATTTTTATTTTTAATTTAATAAACGGTTTCATTAGGTTGATCTGCAATCTGGTGTTTTGAATAAGATTTTTATCAGCGTTTTATTTTCCCATATATATTTCGGGGGGTCTTATCGAGAGGTCCTACTGTCTCGCGCTAGCTCAAACAGTAGAACGTTTAAGTATCCAAATTTATTCCTTCTATTTGATGCTTTTTATATTCAAATAGATGCTTCACTGTAAGTTTTGTATCATAACAACTTTGACAGGTATGTTGATACAATCCTAAAAGTAGATGGAGATGAGTGAGCTTATATGTCCGATTCTTAGCCTGCTTATTATGCTGCATCCTTTTGACGTGAGACTGCTTGGCAATTTTTTTTATATTTCATTTAACGGAGGTGTAAATGTGGTAAAAAGAAGACAAGATATTGATTTCTATTGTTACAGTAGTTTGTTTGTCTTCATGCCGATGATGGAGAAAGAAAGTTTTTGTAAAATTAAATCTTTTACTCTGTTCGAGAATAGTGAAATCATTTCCACAGAATCATGTTTGATACCCCTTCTGTTGAGGCCACAAAGCCAGAATGTTTTAAAATTTATAATTATGGTTTGAGATTTTTAAATTGTATAAGTTATTTTTGAATCATTCATTCTAATGGGTAAAAAACTTTTTTTTGTCAAAAAATGTTTTTCTTTGTTTAAAAATACGTGTTGACTTATTTAGTCATTTTTGATTTTCTTTTCTTACAAGTATATTTTTATTTTATTTAAATATGTTTACTGATAAATTTGTACCTAGTGTATAATTTAATATGTATAAAGTATATCAAGTTTGTTTATATACGAGCTGAGCGGCCGATGCGTAAACAGACTTGCTTATTTATTACGGCAACTCGCACCGCCAGACGGGATTAACACACGGTGCAGAGTTCCTCTCAGTTCTGCAGTTGTGTCCACAGTGGAATAATATTGGGACCGTGTCCGCATTTCATCGCCGAAGCATCTTTCCGCGTAGGAACACTCGATGCGATTCTGGTAGCGATGTAATTTTGTCTGGACTCATAAACTACTGTAAACGGTTTTATCATTATTATTACTTTTTTATAAATACATTTAATTTTTATTAACATTTTTTTTTTGTATAGAATATTTTTATTTGGTCATGTCTTTTTTATTTTATTGCAATTATTATGTGTTTTTTTTTTTTTAATTTATGATCATTAGTATTGTTTTTTTTGTCATTAGTATGTGTGTGAGATATTATTATTTTAATTTTTGGTTTTCTCACAAGACATAATTTATTTTGAATAAGCAATAAAAATTTAGTTATTTTTTTTATTTTATATAAATCTCATTATTTTATTTCCAAGAAGAGCCCATTGCACTATCCAGCCACTTTAACAAAACATTTATTTGACGGTTCGTGCTCAACCTTTTAATTTGCGAAAGGCAGACGGCCGCCACATTTATTGGTCCTCCGGGGTCGGATCGTGCAATTTGGCTTTTTTAACGTCATACAATTTTTATTTTACATAGATTGTTGTTATATTATAATATTATCATATTATAATGGTATTATCATTATAAATTCTATTATTAAAATTATTTATATTATAATATTGTATCTTATATTATTATTTAATATTTTTTCTTTGCAGAAAATATTTATAGGGGCCTTAAACTTGTTTTTTCAACATCTCGTTCCCCAAATTACTTTATTTTACAATTTAATGTCACTTTTTTGTCTTTTTTTCATCGTAGAATTATTCCATTGTTTATAAGATACAACATGGAAAACTTAAGCGCTGATAAGCTGGCCAAAATTACGCCCCTACAAACGAAATTACAAAGCGTAGGGCACAGGATTAAGTCCATTACCGAACAAGGACGCTTAGTTGCTACGGACAATTCACAGTTATTTTTATTTAAGGGTATGTACAAGGAGCTCAAACCCTACTTTGATTCATTTAATGCCGCCTGGGATAACATCATAGAGCTTATGGCTGCATGGGGAGTAACGGACGCCTTTCCAGCACAAACTGATAAATCGCTACGCCAAGCAATAGAGCGTTATTATTATGAATCCTGCGCTATTTATGAACATCATATGAACCCTACACCATCAGCGATCAATGCTACAACGGCACAGAATTCAAACATTAGCGCGCTAAATGACTCTCGAACAGTCCGAGCCAGGCTTCCTCAAATAAATTTACCTTCCTTCAACGGAAATCAAGGGGATTGGCCATTGTTTCGGGACACCTATCGGTCACTAATCCATGATGAGGATTCTATTTCGGATATTGAAAAATTTATCTTTTTAATCTCCTGCTTGAAAGGCCCTGCACTCACGCTAATTAAAGGAGTTGAGCTGCAAGAAGCCAACTATCCCCAAGCTTGGAAGCTGCTCAACGACCACTATAACGACAAACGGAGACTAGCCAGCGGTTATCTTAAAACCTTACTAGAATATAAACCGTTCCAGAGCAGACCCTCTGCAAGTGGTCTAAAGCACTTGCTCACTACTGTCGGTGAAAGTATAGATTCATTCAAGCAGTTAAATATCCCTAACGCCGATAATTTCATATTATTCTTTCTTCTCCTAAGATGCCTAGACTCAGAAACCAGGAAAGCTTTCGAAAAACAGCACAGCAACATTGAATTTCCCACACATCAAGATTTAATTAATTTTCTCAAAGTCGAATGGAGATCCTTGGAATTAACATCCGAAGAAACACACCACGACAATAACAACAGCTCAATAAATTACCCCAATAGTAGGCAAAGACCATCTAATAAGGGCATGAAAACCTCGTTACTTGCCGACAAACATGGAGCCTGCCACGCACTCCATACTGATACTCATGCTCCCGGTGAAAATATAAATTTTCAAATCAACCGATGTCATGTGTGTGGATATCGTCATGCCTTGTGGAAATGTGAACAATTTCGCAAAGCTTCCCCAGCAGAAAGACTTGTACTTGTGAAAGGATGGACGGGCTGCACTAATTGCTTGTCAGATAGTCACACGAAAAATAAATGCACCTCCCACAGAAGATGCAAATTCTGTGGCAAATTTCACCATAGTTGGCTACATGACGGGCAACGACAGGAAGAGACAAGCACATCTGCTTCCCCTGCACCCATCAGTACGAGTGGTGTAGTACTGGGCAGCCAATCTCACCATGGCGAGGTTTTGCTAGGGACAGCGGTGATTGAAATTCAGGACGCTAATGGTATTTTTCAAAAGGTCCGTGCCGTCACCGATAGTGGTAGCCAACACTCCTTCATATTGGAAAGCTGCACGAGGAGAT
Source organism: Arma custos (assembly GCA_037127475.1). Taxonomy (NCBI): domain Eukaryota; kingdom Metazoa; phylum Arthropoda; class Insecta; order Hemiptera; family Pentatomidae; genus Arma; species Arma custos. The sequence continues at coordinate 162,691,498 of CM073759.1, forward strand.
TAGGTCTAAGGTTAGAAGCATCTACGCAAGATATTTCCGGTATAGGCCATGCACCACTCACGGGTATGAGAGGAAAATTGAGTTGCAACCTCCGTTCAAGATTGGCACCTGAAGCTACATCCCACTTTTGCACTGAAGCAATAGTCGTCTCTCGCATTACCGGAAATCTTCCTCATAGCGTAATTCCTACCTCTACTCGAAGTCTGTACAAATCGTATGTTCTGGCCGACGAGGAATTTTGGAAACCTAATTATGTAGAATTCCTGCTAGGGGCAGATCTTTATTATGAAATAATAACGGGTCGTCCGATCATCGTATCCCAGGATGCTCCCAAACTGTTACCAACGATTTTCGGATTCATAGTTGGAGGCCCTTCTAAAAGCCATTCTGTACCCAAGAGCACATTCAGCCTCATAACGCAGTCAACGGAAGAGACACAAGAGGTTATGTCAAAATTCTGGGCGCTAGAAGAGGTTCCCAAGCGGCCCATTGAGTCAGAAGATGAAATGGCGTGTGAGAACCATTATTTATCCACTCACCACAGGCTAACCTCAGGTCGTTATGCTGTATCTCTGCCTATGAAAAAATTAGTCGACATTGTAACCAATCCTAAACAACAAGCTCTAGGCCGCCTTAGGAATTTCGAGTTTAAACTCGAAAAGGACCCGCTGCTAAAGGTCGAGTACTACAATTTCATGCCAGAATACATATTGGGACACATGAAACTCGGCCCCGCTAGCGTCTTAACATATACAATACCATACCACGCCGTGGTAAAACCTCCAAATGACTCACATATTATCCTATCTGATGAAGACTCTCGTACCAAACTGTTAGGCATTCAATGGGACCCTAAGGAGGACATATTTTCTAATGAGATTCAGACGCCGCCAAAAAATCCCACGAAAAGGGCAATATTGTCGGCCATCTCGAGGGTTTATGACCCCCTAGGATATCTTGCACCCGTAATTTTCTACGCCAAGATAATACTGCAAGAGATGTGGAAATCCAAGGTAGATTGGGATGACATCGGCCCAACTACAATTTGTAACAAATGGAATATACTCCTTGATCAACTCCACCTGCTAAGTCAAGTCAAGATTTCTCGTCACTTCGCTACAGGAATTCCGGTGTCATACACGACAGTTGGATATAGCGATGCATCCGAACGAGGTTATTCAGCGGTTCTATACTTACGCGCGGTCACTTCAAATGGCTGCCAAATATCGTTACTTAAGGCTAAGACAAAACTAGCCCCAGTCAAGCCAATGACTATACCTCGTCTAAAACTCTCCGGGGCACTGTTACTGAGTCGCCTCTTTCAAACCTGCAAGCCTCTCATGAGCAAATTGGATATCAATACATCCAAATTCTTCACAGACTCTCAAGTCGTATTGGGTTGGCTTTCTCTTCCACCTGAAAAACTCAACACTTTCGTAGCCCACAGAGTTGTTGAGATATTGGAACTGACAGAAAGGAGTCAATGGAATTATGTCCGCTCCGAAGAAAATCCGGCAGATTGCAGCTGCCGCGGAATTTTACCTTCAGAACTCATCCACCATCCATTATGGTGGGCGGGCCCCGTTTGGCTCTCAACAAAAGAAGACAACTGGCCCTACTTCACCACATCAGTCTCCGAGAACCTGCCTGAAATAAAGAAAAAATGTAGTACAACGTTGACTACCACAGATAGCTCAAACCTCATTGATTGGATGGAGCGCTTCAGTTCTCATCCTAAGCTTGTACGCGCCACAGCCTATACACTACGCTTTGTAGATAGACTTCGACACCGAACTACTTCACATGGTACGATTTCGGTACCTGAATACAAAAGAGCCGCTAAACTACTTCTGAAATTGACACAGGACCAGTTTTTGAAAGATCGTGGTAAAATATCCAATAATAACGCCATCCGCTCCCTGCTGCCGTTCATTGACGGAGAGGGCTTGGTTAGGGTGGGCGGTCGCCTTCTGAATTCACAACTACCTTATGATGCCAAGCATCCATACCTTCTACCAGCGAGTTGCCACCTCGCAAAATTACTTGTTGATCACTACCACATAATATACATGCATTTAGGACCAACCTCACTTCAAAATATATTGCAGCAAAAATACTGGATTATAGGAGCCAGAGGATTGATTCGTCGACGGGTTTTTAATTGCATTACATGCTATAAGGCAACTCATTCACACCAAGTTCCCATTATGGGCAATCTGCCATCATGTCGGCTTGAAAAATGTCAAGTGTTTGCTCATGTGGGAGTTGATTTTGGCGGACCATTCTTCATCAAGGAATCACAGCGAAGAAAAGCATCTCTAGGAAAGGCTTATCTATGCCTCTTCGTATGTATGAGCACAAAGGCCGTGCATTTAGAAGTTGTCTCAAAATGCTCTACTGACGCCTTCTTAGCGGCATTTCAGCGCTTCGTAGCCAGAAGAGGAAAACCATCTCATATGCACTCTGACTGCGGCACTAATTTTGTCGGAACGGCTAATCGACTCAGAGACCCTATGCTCTTGTTACGATCCTCTGAGGCCCAAGAGAAAATCTCCCGACACTCAGTCCCGCAGGGGATTCAATGGTCCTTCAATCCGCCCTCAGCACCTCATTTTGGCGGTCTATGGGAGGCTGGCATAAAATCTTGCAAGACGATATTACACAAACTTATAGGGAAAACCTCCCTTACTTTCGAAGAGCTTGCAACGTTATTTTGTCGCATAGAGGGAGTCTTAAACTCTAGACCCTTAGCCCCTCAAGGATCTGATCCAACCAGTGTGGATTGCTTGACACCGGGTCATTTTTTGATTGGGAGGCCACTCATCGCTATCCCAGAGGAACAACTCCCGGACAAGGAAGGCATCCTGCAACGTTGGAAGATCGTTCAGCAAAAGGCACAACACTTTTGGTCAAGATGGCGGATGGAGTACCTGAATCAATTGCAGCAAAGAAAAAAATGGACGAAGGATCGTCCCAATCTCAATATCGGAGATCTGGTCATCGTCAAGGAGCCAGGCTCACCCCTGAACTCATGGCCATTAGCTCGAGTGGCCGAAACTCACCTTGGCAAGGATGGAATCGTGCGAGTAGCCACTATCCGCACCTCCACAGGTCTCTACAAAAGGCCAGTAGCCAAACTCGTCGCACTAACTCCCATCAACGACGCAGATTAAAATAAAATTTAACTAAATTTTGGTGGGCGGGATGTTGAGGCCACAAAGCCAGAATGTTTTAAAATTTATAATTATGGTTTGAGATTTTTAAATTGTATAAGTTATTTTTGAATCATTCATTCTAATGGGTAAAAAACTTTTTTTTGTCAAAAAATGTTTTTCTTTGTTTAAAAATACGTGTTGACTTATTTAGTCATTTTTGATTTTCTTTTCTTACAAGTATATTTTTATTTTATTTAAATATGTTTACTGATAAATTTGTACCTAGTGTATAATTTAATATGTATAAAGTATATCAAGTTTGTTTATATACGAGCTGAGCGGCCGATGCGTAAACAGACTTGCTTATTTATTACGGCAACTCGCACCGCCAGACGGGATTAACACACGGTGCAGAGTTCCTCTCAGTTCTGCAGTTGTGTCCACAGTGGAATAATATTGGGACCGTGTCCGCATTTCATCGCCGAAGCATCTTTCCGCGTAGGAACACTCGATGCGATTCTGGTAGCGATGTAATTTTGTCTGGACTCATAAACTACTGTAAACGGTTTTATCATTATTATTACTTTTTTATAAATACATTTAATTTTTATTAACATTTTTTTTTTGTATAGAATATTTTTATTTGGTCATGTCTTTTTTATTTTATTGCAATTATTATGTGTTTTTTTTTTTAATTTATGATCATTAGTATTGTTTTTTTTGTCATTAGTATGTGTGTGAGATATTATTATTTTAATTTTTGGTTTTCTCACAAGACATAATTTATTTTGAATAAGCAATAAAAATTTAGTTATTTTTTTATTTTATATAAATCTCATTATTTTATTTCCAAGAAGAGCCCATTGCACTATCCAGCCACTTTAACAAAACATTTATTTGACGGTTCGTGCTCAACCTTTTAATTTGCGAAAGGCAGACGGCCGCCACACCTTCCATCATGAACGTTGTGCCAAATGGAGCCATTGTGGCTTTACTTTCTCTCTGCTTTGTACATTATCACTATATAATAACAAACCTTCCTTTGATTAGATTCTATTTTTCATTCATCCTGGATTCATTTTCTTTGTTCTGTTTAATCATTCCTTCTTACTTCGCCATAATCTATGCCACTAGATCTGATCCTAAAGTCAGGGGATCTATTATTTCTTTTTATCCCTCCCCTTTATCTTCAGAAAATACAGGTGACTTCTTTACTAATTAGTACATTGGCTAAGACGAAACTTCCCTTGACACCTAGTTGATAAAAATTATGGAATAAGATATACACAATTAATTAACTAATATTTATAAATTTATAAAGGATCCCAGTATGAGACTGAGAGGTTATAGTTAAAGGACAAGCGACATAGGATAATTATGCATAAATCTAACCTTACTCTACTAGCTTTATCCTAATGCAATTATGTTAGTTCACTCAGTGAGTAAAATAGATTACTAACTCCAAAACCAAAGTTCTGTAGAAACTGCTACAAAACAACAGATCAACTGCTATACTTAAAACTTTGATTATGTCTTACTATGAGTTATAGTCTAGAAGTTTTAATTGGCTGGCTAAGAAATAAATCTATGTTTATCCGCTAGATATAGATAAAACAGTATTCAGATAAATATAATCTTTAAACATTTCTCTGTGTCCGAGATTGGCCACGTAGAGGGTTCAATCTCTAGAATTTGAACCTACCATGGCCACATACCTTAATCTAATTGAAACATCTGATGTAGATAATGATGATGATGTGAATAATATACAGCAGAATTTTGGGAACTGGAAGAACCACTACTTACCAGTAATGCAAACCCGATTGAAAATATCTGCGAAGAACATTTCAAAAACAATATTCAACGATTAGCATGTGGGCGATACATGGGCGGTAGCCTTGCGTTTCGTGAACCAAAACCACAGTTTACTTCTTCCAAGAATTTAGCCTTGAGAATATTTTATAATTTATAATTTAAATTCTCCAAACAAGCATCATTGAAGAATCAGTATCATGAATTTATGAAGGAGTACATTGATCTCGGACAGATGAAACCAGCTCTTTTAGATTCACCATGCGGTGTCGCCTGCTAATTCAGAAATTAAAATTAGAGTTGTGTTTGATGCTTCCATGCTTCCATCATCGTCAGGTACCTTAAACGACAAATTACTAATAGGACCAAAATTACAATGCGATATAAGCACAATACTTGTGAATTTCCAACCCCACCAAATTGCATTCTCTACAGACATTGTTAAGATGTTTCGCGCCAAATTCAAGTCAGACCGCAAGATAGAAAGTTTCAGCATGATTTTTGGAGATTTTCACTTGAGGATGCAATAGAAACCTTTGAATTGTGCACGTTAACCTATGGTCTTTCTTAATCCCCTTATCTAGCCTTGAGAGTTCTCATGCAACTGTCAGAAGACGAAGGTGGCAGATTTCCAAAAGCCAGCCATTTATTGACAGAAGACGTTTACGTTGACAATATAATTAAGGGAGGTGATTCGCGAGATGAGGTCTTAGAACTAAAGCCATTGTATTACCTTAAAACAGCAGGATTTGAATTTCATAAATGGGCAAGCAATTGTGAACAGTTCTTAAAAACATTGCCTAGTGATTCGAGAGCTCAAGTAGGATTTCTTCCCACTGAAGCTTCAACAAAGGTTCTGGGAACACTATGGGACTGCAAATCGGATTGTTTCTCATATGAAGTTGACCAGTTTGACCAGTTGAGTCTATAACTGAGGATAAAATCACCAAACGTACAATGCTCTCTACAATAGCACGTCTCTTTGATCCTCATGGTTTCCTAGCAACCGTAATACTGTTTGCCAAAGCATTCATTCAACAGATCTGAATTAAACTTAAACTGGGATGACACTCCTCCAAAGGAAATAATTTACAATTGGATGGCCTTTCTACGAGACTTGAGGACTGTAAACCAGATTAAAGTGCCTCGTTGGATTCGAACAGACAAATTCAATTTAACAATTTCTTACTTGTTTCCAAGACAAATCTGGGCTTCTCAGGGTGGGCGGAGATTGGCTCATGCAGAGTTACCAGATGAAACTAAACATCGTATTTTGCTACCACATGAGGCTCCTTTCACCACTCTCTTAATTAAACACATTCATCTTCAATACTTTCATTTGGGACCAAGGGCGCTTCAATCCCATATTCGGAAGATGTTTTGTATATTTCGGGTTGGAGGCTTGGTAAAAGGGATGGTATGGAGATGTCTGAGATGGTTTGGAATGAAGGCCTTTCATGGGCAACTTGCCATTATCTAGAGTGAACCAAGGACGTCCCTTTCAGATGGTTTGAATGGACTTTACAGGTCCTTATGCAATCAAATTAAGTCATTGTAGAAACGCCCTAGTTGGTAAGGCATATCTGTGCGTTTATGCGTGTATGGCGGTGAAGGCTGTGCATTTGGAATTGGTGTCTGCCCCGACAGCTGAAGCATTTTTGGCATCGTTTGATCGATTAGTCGCACGAAGGGGTCTGCCAACCCACATTTGTTCTAACAATGGGGAGGATAATTTCCACACTGACCAGCCACGCTTCTGGACAAGGCATACAGTGGCTTTTCAATCCCGCAGGCTCTCCTCACTTTGGAGGACTTTGGGAGGCTACAGTAAGATCAGCAAAGGCACATCTCCGAAAAACATTAGGTGACAGAACTTTCACCTTTGATGAACTATCGACAATATTTTCGAAAATTGAAGCCATCCTCAATTCTAGATCACTTTGCACAATATCTGGAAGTCCAGACGATTTTGATTATCTGACACCGGGGCATTTTCATCATTAATTATTTCACCAGAGAAGGAGGTAACTGAAATAGGTAGTAACATAAAATCGAGATTGCAGCTCATTCAGAACATTACTCAGACCTTTTGGGGACGGTGGAGTAATGAGTATATCCATCTGCTATATTCAACACTAAAGTGGACAAAGACTTGTTCGAGGCCCAGAATAGGAGATTTGGTTTTGGCGAAGAACCCCAATATCGTGCGTCTTAATTGGAATTTGGGCAGGATAGTAGAACTGCACCCTGGGAATGATGGTGTTGTAAGGGTTGCAACTACCAACTGTGCCGGTGGACATTTTAAAAGGACCATGCACAACCTTGTTCCTCTTCCAATGATTAGCGAATCGGACGTAAAATTATAAAAAAAATTGTGGGCGGTATGTTGGGTATTCCAAAATATCTAACCATATTTTAAATTATTGTACATTATAAAATATGTAAATATTGTATTGATTTAGTTCGAGAGAGAGGAGAGTAAGCAAGGGAGAGAGAGGGGGTATTTATTTGTTGCTATTAATGCACCTTGCAAGAATTAGCGAACTTTAAACAGTCTTGTTGTATCCAGCACTTGAAGAGGATGTCTCCACGGCCTTTGCAGAACGAGACTCTGCCGATTTGCCTGCGTCGTGACGAGAAGTACATCTCCATAGAAGACGGCAGCGCCGAATTTTAGAGTTTTAGTTAGTGAACTTAAAGTATCATACCAGGTCAGACCTTTCATTTTCTCTCTCTTTCTCTCTCTCTCGATTAAAATTAAAGAACAACTTCTTTTCTTTTCTTTATCTCTTGGTAATTTTTATTTTATTATTTTTCATAAGAAGATTTTTGTTTGTAGTTTACTATGAATGTATTCTAATTTATTTATATTTTTAAATTTATTTTGTTAAACTTAACTTAGTTTTACTTATAGTGAATTATTATTATATTATAGTTGATAATGAGATTATTTCTGTTAAAATTCTATTAACAATAAACTATTTCCTGTTGTTAGTTGTTTCTGTTAATTGCTTATTATATGTTTTGTATGTTTGTTTATTTTGCTACCAGGAAATGGGCAATATTATCGGCGTCATTAGAGGGCGCTCGGGGAATTCACTTTCATTTATTTTCAGTGCACCCTTGCCCCCACACACAGATATATAAATTATATACTTCCAGGAACAAAACATAAAAAAAAGGAAAATTGAGGATGAAATGACTCGCACGATATCTGGGCTAACACTGACTTTATTGCCATCTTGAAACTCTATTTATAGATTCTAACAGCTGTTTACAATGCCAGGCCAGCTTGATATTAGCGACTATGCGATCATCGTCTTGTCTGTGTATATATATATATATATATATATATATATATATATATATATATATATGTATATATATATATATTTTTATATATATCTGTGTGTGTGTGTGGTGTGTGTGTGTTTATATATATTCATGGATACGTTACCATGTGCCAACTCTATAGTTCCATGTTCTTGTATAATAATTTTGGCTCATTGATTAAAACGTTAAATATTTTAGAATTTTATATTAGGGTATTTTTTTCCCTAAAAGGGATTTATCGTATATTTCATTCTCACTCCATTTACTACCGACCATTAAGGTAACTCCTGTACGAAGAACGCAGGTGGAAATAATGGCTATGGTAAAAGAGGCGATGATATCCTTCACAAGAGGATACCATACATATTCAAGGATCTGATCTGAAATTCAAAACGCACTAAGTGATTCGAAGGGACGCAAGGGCAGGAATAAAAACGGAATGAGCGGCTGGATATTAAAATCGGATTGAGGGAATTATCTCTGGGATGGACCAAGGTGCTAACTCGGTGCCTAAAGCTCCTGATGCAATTAGGCGGAGCTGCTGCTCTCTGTCGGGGAAAAAAGGCGGCCTATCTCCACGTCCGGGGCATTAATCACTTGGACCATTTCAATAATTGATGGCCCATATTAAATTAGCTCATTAATATATTTAATGAGCCGGCGTTGGAGATTCAGGTTGATTTATATTATTCTTGATCTAATGCAGTTTGCAGTAGGTATTATAGAATAGTGGGTAATTACCCCCCTTTCTACCTAGAATAATATAGGAAAACTAAGCTCTAATCGAATAGTTTAAACAGAAGTTTCTCCTGAATAGCCCAACCTTCCCTCGGGAGTTAAAGGTCGAATAAAGGTCAAACGGAGAGGGTAGGGCCCTATATTAAAAAAAAATGAACTTAAAGTAAATCGAATAAGGTATTTTTCCTTACAGATATTTAATAATAACTTGTTATTATTGGATATTAATATATCTAATGAATTACATTAAAAAAAGGACGAATTTTATAAATTATATAAGAATTATAGAGAAGAAGAAAAATTGTTGTGAAAAAGTGCAGATCGAAATTCCTCAAATAGTTTTCTTTTTTGTTGTTTAAAGACGTAAAACCCTACTTACCTATGGTTTCCTTTATACAATTTTGGTAAATAACATTATATTTGTAAATGTAGATAAATAAATACATCAATTAAACGCATGAATTCTACGAATACTGGATACGGAGAGAATATATATATATATATAAGCTTTAAGATAATGCTATAATTTAGACATTGTGCATTCACAAATAGAAGATTGATATTGAGACATTCATAAACTTAAATACCAACGTGATGCTGGTAAATTTATCGATGGTATTGTGTGACAAAAAACTAAAAAAAAAAAAAAAAATTGAGGCTTGTTTTCACATTCTTCAAAAAATGTGAAAATGTAAAAAAAAAATGGAGTTACAAAATTGGTTGGAGTTTTTGATTAATATATGAATGAGTGAGCCAAGCGTGGCCCAGTCTTATGCGGATCATGGCAACGTTCTCCCTAGAATAAAAATAAACGATTTATTAGGAATAGATGTACCGTCTTACTTTCCAGATATCCATAAGAATGGGAGAGGTTTAAGGAAGTTAACAGTTCACAAGTGTGGAAAAAGTTCTCTATTACTCACATTAGTAACAATTAGTCCTGATGAAATTCTACTATTTGGGTCAAACGTTGTTTAGTAATAAACAATTTTTCATTACTTAAGAAATTATTTTAGTCTCCATCCGTACAATTGTCCACTTGAAATAGACTTCGTTGTTTCCAAGGACGAATAACTCCGTAGTGTAGAAGAGATTACTACAAAACCTTGTATAACTAGTTTTTTGCACCTGTATTATAATTTCTGGTTTATTATAATTTAATTTATTTTGAAATTTTATATGGGGATATGCTTTTCTCTAAAGTGATATTTTATGTTTCGTATATAGTCATATAGCCTTCTTTTACCACCGATTGAAAAATCATATTTTAAAAAAATACTAGTTTTCTTGCCTAGAAATACTTTACTTGCCTGACAGCAGACCTCAAGCGCAAAACAAGTTGGTATGATGCAACTCCGGTCAGAACAGTAGGCATTTTTTAGGTTATTTTTATAATGTCAGCCATGTGCTTGTTGAATAGTTCGTTTGTTTTACTAAACGTCACTTTACAATGCAATGGCTGATCGGACGATGCTGCAGTGTGATTCCTAAATTTTACTTATAATTAGGATATCGATCTTCAAAGAGTATCTAAAATCACTTAGACTCGAGACCACCAATTAACACCCTCTTCGAAAGACGGCATTACTAAGGATTTTTTTATCCCTTTGAAAATTCCTAAAGCGCCCTGCCGGAAAAAAATGACGTATATATTAAATGTTTAGTTTATGTCAATACTTAGACAGTCTAGTCGATTAGAAGTATCTGCTTAAATTCAAAAAGCCATATTTTTTTAGGTCATTATGAGGATTAAAAAAGTGTTTTATAATCTTGATTTACATTTTAAAAGTATTTGAATCTTCCTCTTTAATCAATATTGATCTTACAGATTTGTTAATTCTATTTCGGTCTTTTTTAAAGGTTTGACTTTTGTTTGACTTGAAAAGAATCAAAATCTTTCTCTTTGGACAGAAAGACCCAGGCATCCAAGTTCTATCAAGGGCTTAAACAAATATTTTATTAAAAGCGAAAACAAATAAACTGCTTTGCTCATTTATGTCTAATGGAAAAAATATAATTAATATCTATTACTTTATACAGGAAACTAATGGGTCGCTTCATATGAAATATCCGTTACTATTACTTCGAAAATGACTTCTGTTGTTTTATGTTTCCATATTGTAAGGAGCTGTTATTAATAACATTTTTTTTTTACATTATATTTACGATCTCTACAATTGGACATGTTTAGTATGCTATCAGTCCATGGAAATATGAAATTTTCGTGAATTTTTTTATTAAACTTGGACACTTTGCAGCCCACGCAGCAAAAATCATTGCCACCGCGTTCGGGAAAGGGTGTTGTAACGAACGAATTATTCGCCTTTGGTTTGAGAAATTTTAAGCTAGTAACAGATGAATTGCCAAATGGATAATTATTTATTAAATAATCCGTTTTTCTTTCGTACCCAGCGGGAAAACCATCACATCTACATCCAACTGCAGGGGTGTAGGCATAATTCAATAAATACTTATCAAGAATTTAAGCTGTTTTCTATTTAAGCGATTTATCAACAAAAGCTTTCATCTACTCTCTTAAATTGTAAGCACAAATTTCAGAAGGTCAGATACCACCAGAGTACCCAGCCAATCATACCACTGGAAGAATAGGCTCCGCCTCCGGATTCTAAGTACATTTTCATTCATAGATTAAGCTCTTAGGAAGCTAGCAACATGTCTGGCGAAACTTCGGCAAAGGTTATGAATGGAATAAAAATGTCCAACTGTTCAGAAATTTGGGCACCTTCCTTAAGGATAAAATTTAAGAAAATGATTCCTAAGTCAAAAACGCATTTTCAAACTTTATTTCATCACAATATCCTGCATTTTTCATTTCATTGATTGAAAATTTGATAACACGGAGAGAAAAGGGAATTGAAAATAAAGGTAAATATTTTTAATAATATTGTTTTGATTTCATAAGGTTGTTTTACTAAATAACCTGTGACCAGGTTTGCAGGTTTTAGCTCCGAGGCAGAAAGAAAGAAATAAAAAAACAAAAGCCAAATAGTCCGTAGTAACTAAGTGATATTACTTCATCAATGCATCGTAACATAACCAAGCATAACACCATAGAATTAACTTAACTCCGTAGCTTAACTCCAACCAAAAAGTAATTCGGAAACAATTAATCTTAAGAAAACAAAAAGTTATATTGAATATAACTCACTAATTAGCAGAACGCTGAGCCGCATAGAAAAAGTTAAGATAGAGGAAAATTTTGACTATTTCTTGGCCAAATAAAACAATAAATCCGAGATTAGGTATAAGTCCACTTGTAACTGTAGCTCACCACAAAATGAGCTCGCAGATGTTGTGCTTAAACTTCCTTAGGTCTACCGCACCTGACGTACTAGAAAAGTAATAAAAAATGAAAGTCATTACAGTCCTATCCTTTTAAATCAGGTATTTATGTGGAACGGCCTGATATTTTTCAATGCTTTTGCAACGTAATTAATTTCCTCATCATCGAAATTTTCGACTGTGAACACAATCTAATTTCAGTAAGATATGTAAAATAATTGGTGTTTATACTATTTTTTCCCCCTTATTTTGTTATACAACCAAACGATAACTAATGTTTTCTTTTTTAAAATGCAGAATATAGTTGTCCTATATAAAACTGGGGGAAGAGGAAGAAGTTGACCATCGAGCGCCGAGTGCAATCTCCTCGACTGCAATAAAAACAAGTCTGGCTCCTTTGTACTGGTGAGCCTTGAGGGCTTTATCCTCCGGCGGAATTCCCGGCTATGGCGTTTCTACTTTAACAGGAAAATATGTCGTCTAAAAAAGAACACACATTTAATTAAATGAAGAACAAAAGCTAAAACATTATAACAAAAAGAGGTGGTGATGTGTAACCTCACATTTTGTACTGAAAAGACTCAAACTGCTATACCGCTATAGCTATTATATATTATACCGCTATCGGCTAAGCCGTCCCCCACTACCTCTCCTTTACTTTCGTGAGCCAATCAAATAGCAATTACAAATAACTTCGCAAATACTACAATATATACATACTAGGTTAAAGTACAATTGGCAAATACTTAATTCTATCCGTAAAATTCTAAATATAATACTCACTATTACATCAAATAAAAACATAGTATCTAATATTTAAATAATACATTTATGTGATCACCACATTACCCCCCTCTTAATAAAAACAAATTGATGATTTCAATTTTTTGATAGAACATATGCGACGAAAACAAAGATAAATTGGGCAGCAACCAAAAATTCGATGTGCAAATTGTCTTTTCTATATTCTATAAATTCTATATCTATGCTAGACACACACACCAAAAATATGTATATATATATATATATATATACATATATATATATATATATATATATATATATATATATATATATATATATATATATATATATATATATCATTCCAACATAAAAGTTTTTTATCATGTCGTCAATGTGTGTCACTATCGAGGGTGGACGAGGGTGGATAGTTGTGTCTAACGCCTACAAAAGGAAGGGTAGGAAAATGGCCACAAGATCCATAGATCGGCACCATCTTCCGACAGGATAAGGCCAACAGGATTAACCTCATGAATGGGTCTGCCATTCATTCAGTTAGCCCGTGCCATCTTAAGGAAAGACACAAGTACTCCACATATCCTTTCCACGTCACTGAAGGGACCCAAGGTCATATTAATAATCAAAATACAGGAAGAAGCACATCGGAGTAAAATGTGGGACCCTTAATTTATGGAAACTAACCATCAAAATTTCTGCCCATAAAATAGAATGTCTGGGGGTGTAATATGTGGTGATTTCTAATTATTATTTGATTTATATAAATAACCCACAAACACAAATCATTCTAAATTAATTGTACTAAAATTATCTTAAATCTAGAGACCACTTGCACATTTTAACATGAAGATGGATATGAATCAACTACTGAATTAAAATCAATCATCAAAATTTTTCTTTACAATTCAAGGTCTCTATGTACTTTATACTTTATATACCAATACTTGTAAACACTTCAAATAATTTCAAATTCAAAATATTCATTATATTCAATTCAATTTCCCAAAAAAAAATTTTCAAAAATTTTTTTAATTCTCAGCAATATAAAGTATCCATTCATCAAATTTTCATCAATATTCGTAGACAATTCAATCTATTCCAAATTCTAAATATCCATAAATTCAATTCAATTATACATAATGCAAAACTTCAATACATTATATTATTCAGTCCTCTATTCCATTGATATCTTTTTTCTTTTTATTTATATTAATCAATATTTTATTTTATTATATATTTTTTTTTTACTACTGAAACAAAAAAACATCTACATAAATACTTAAATACATGTGGAAAAAAACTTCAGTCTCATATTTTATTTATTTTTCTCTTTCTATTTTTTTTTATTTTATGAGGACTCTCTTATCATTCAATTAGTTTATCCCTATTTAAAAAAAAAAAATCTCATATTATTTTTAATCAATATCTTAAAAAAAAATTTCACAATTTCTACTTTTATCAATTAGTAATAATAAAACTTATTTTAATTTTCCTCATATTAATTATTGAATTTATACAAATGCAAAATAATTTAAAAATACTTGTATCTTCTTGATGCGAAGTTTTGTTCACTGATGTCCAGTCTCGACGTTTTCTGGCTCGCAGTTTTTCTTTTCTTGAGACGTTCCTCTAATATTTCTGGATTATCTCTGGATTGATGATCTCTGGAATCGAGATCGCAAGAAGCTCGAGTTTTGCAGTGTTCTCTGCAACATAACTCGAACAATGATCTGGAAATTAAACTTTGATAAATTCTGTCGTTTGACAATATAAGATGCCTGCCAACATCTTCAATTACATTGTACATAATCATAATAATCATTATATCAATCAATTAATTAAATTTTAATCATAATATCAATCAATTACTTCAATTTTTTCCTATACCAAACATAATCATAATTCATATATTCATACTAATAATATCATATATTACATATCCATAAAATACTTAAATATAATATTTGGAGAAACTTAGCCATTATTATTTTTATTTTCTCCGTTGCCCAAACAAATTTACAACACTTTACAGACATAAATCACAAATTCCTTTCATACAACATGTATACAAGATAACATATTATTTCTTTAAACAAAATCAATTATATACATAGATAATCAATAAAATAAATCAAGGTTACAAATAAAAAATGTATAAAATACTTCTCTCAAATTAAACCAAAATAAAGTACCTCTCATCTTGTATCATTATCTTCTTACAATAGATCATATATATAAGTATTCTGAAACTTAAAAAACAGAATCAATTTCCAATTAAAAATATTTAACTTCCATTATAATATGACTTTAACATAATACTGATATACTACAAAACAAACAGTAGTCGGCCATGTTCAAGGTCCTCTCTTATCTCTCTATAGATAGTATTCACTTTAACTTAAGCGTAAACATCCTTCATTTTAGAACAATATTTGCTATCTTAGTGCCACATTAGGATACACAAGGGAAACAGGCTTGTATTAGCTTCTTTTAATTACTATAAATTTACTTATTTACATTTACTATTTATTTACTTAAATTTTTCTCAAAAATTTTCTTGTTCTCAAATCAAAAAAAAAAAAAATATATATATATATATATATATATATATCCTATTAATCTTTAATTTTCTTTAATTGGGACGCATGGGCAATTTCAATATCTCTCTAATTTGGAACCTTTAATTGGGACACATATGGACTCATCTACTTTAATATCAAATTCATTTGACTCATTGGTCGGTAATCAATCTTGTAATTCAAAAGGGGACCGAATATTTATAAGATAATTCAACACAATAATTATTATTAATCCTTAGTAATACTTAACAATTCTCATTAATTTATTTTTAATCTATACATTAATTAATAAAATTAATACAACAATTTTTTATTATCTTTCTCAATAGTTAACGACGACAAAATTTTTTTTTTATTATTAACATAATCCATATAAACATTAATTATTTTTCCAAATCTTTATCATTACTTAAAGATGACAACCTTTTTTTTTATTATTAATATAGTCCCATATAAATCTTAATTATTTTTCTTAATCTTTATCAATACTTAACGACAACAATTTATTTTTTATTATTAATATAGTCCCATTCAAACATTCATAATCTTTATCCATAGTTTACGACGACAAATTTCTTTATTATTAATATAGTCCCTTTTGAATCTTAATTATTTTTCTAAATTTTTATCAATAGTTAAACGACGACAATTTATTGTTATTATTAATATAGTCCCATATAAACATTCATATTCTTTATCAATAGTTAAACGACGACAATTTATTTTTTTTTTATTATTAATAGAGTCCCATATAAATATTAATTATTTTTCAAAATTTTTTTATCAATAGTTAAACGACGACAATTTATTTTTCTATTATTAATAGAGTCCCATATAAATATTAATTAAATTCTCTAACATAAACATTAATTATCTTTCATAATCGACGATAATTTTTTTTTTTATAATTATTATTTTTATAGTCCCATTAAACATTAATTATTTTCTCATAATAATTCATAATTTACGACGACAAAAATTTTTTCATTATTATTAATATAGTCCCTTATACACATTCATATTCTTTATCAATAGTTAAACGACGACAATTTATTTTTTTATTATTAATAGAGTCCCATATAAATATTAATTAAATTCTCTAACATAAACATTAATTATCGTTCATGATCGACGATACATTTTTTATTATTATTACTTTTATAGTCCCATTAAACATTAATTATTTTCTCTAACTTAAACATTAATTAGTTTTCATACATAAACATTAATTAGGCCCGGTTCATATTCTTTTTTAATTTCTTAGACGTAGATTAATTATTTTAATTGTTTATCGCCACAGGACTCCTCGCGATCTTTAATCTATCGAGCGGTTTTACGTAAAAGTTTGGGGGGGGCGCTTTAGATTTAACTTCAGCCAATAATTCATAAGGTTTCTCTTTCCACGGGTTCCTTTTATAATTATAATTATTTTTAATACGTCCCTTCTTATAACAATTGTGATTATTATTACGCCCCATATTATAATTGCGATTATTATTTATATTACGCCCGTTGTTATAATTTTTATTATTATGCCCATTGTTATAGTTGTGACTATTAACCTTAGTTAGTCCGTCTCGATGATTATAATTATTATTATAATTTCTTTTATTTTTAAAATTTCCATTATAATTATTATAATTTTTTCCATAAGTTCCGCTTCTTTTATTTTTATTAAAATGTTTATTATTTCGTCGACGTGGTGATTCATATTTCTTGGACTTATTATGTTTTAACGCATTTAAGTGATACCTAGTAGGGACCCGTTTAGAATTATTTTGAGGATTAAGCGGTCTAGGCCGATCTTTATCATTCAAATCATGATTGGTTAGTTGCCTATTTTCGTTAAATTTAACTTCATCTAGATGATTGGGCGATTTTATAGTGGTGTTTATTCGGCTTGTATTATTTTCTTCTAATTCATTATTCTCCTCCTCTCTCTCAGTTTGATTAATATTATTTACGCCCGAATCACAAGATTTATTACCGACGCTTTGGGGTTTAACTGATTAATTTAATTGTTCCAACATATTCTTAAATTTTGTGTCCATAAATTCTTTTAATGCTGCAAGTTGTTTTTTTAATTATAAATTTCGTTCTACCAATTTTTGATTCTGCTCACGCAACCCCTCATTAACTTGTTGTTGGATATTGTCCATTTTTTTAGAAAGTTCATCCATTCTGACCATATTATTAACTATTTAAAATTTTAGCCCTCAAAAAAATAATTTCACAAATTTTAATCACCACAATTTTTATTTCTTAAAACCACGCTTTATTTTTTTTTAACCACGCTCTGCTACCACTTTGTAATGACCCTTCTCCCTGAATGCTATAAATATACTCAATAAGGTTCGTGGACCGAAAAGCAGGAGAAGAAAGAAGGCCAATTACAAAAATAGGGACCCAAATTAAGATATATTTCAAAATTATATATATATATATATATATATATATATATATATACATCAACATGCAATTACTTATTCATAAATCATATAATTATACAATGTTCTAATACAAGCCTTGTCTGGAGAGAGAAGAGTGGGGAGGTCCTGTCTACACTAAGTGGCGTTCCAGATGAGAGTGTAATTCAAAATTTTATACCGCTATCGGCTAAGCCGTCCCCCACTACCTCTCCTTTACTTTCGTGAGCCAATCAAATAGCAATTACAAATAACTTCGCAAATACTACAATATATACATCATAGGTTAAAGTACAATTGGCAAATAATTAATTCTATCCGTAAAATTCTAAATATAATACTCACTATTACATCAAATAAAAACATAGTATCTAATATTTAAATAATACATTTATGTGATCACCACACACTCAACCGCCAGATCTTTTCCTCTTATTTTGGTTAATCACTTTATAGAGGTTGGGTGAGCTCCAGGAAGGTCCTAGATCCCGTATGATCCATCCCCAGCTGGTAACAGACTAAATAAAAGTCTTGCCTTCAGCGGGATTTGAACCAGGATTTTTGTTATGACAATTCAGTGCTCTACCACTGAGCCACTCCGCTCCCTAAATAATTACTTTGGGATCCCCCCTAAAAAATAGAATTAACGAAACATATTTAACAATCCTAAAACATAGCAATGAATAATTACTTTTGATAATTATAATGTAAAACATGTATAAAGTCAGGAAAACAAATCTTTATTTTTTTTTTCTCAATTAAACTTTTATAAATTACAATAGGAAATTAGCCATGATGTTTCTGTACTATATCCTTTTTTCATGTAAGTTAACATTTCATTTTGTAAATAATTAATTAACACAGTGCTATGAAATCTGCCAAAAATGTCCAAACCCTTCAAAGGGTCACTTTGAAAATAAATAAAAAACCCTGAAGCATGCTTCTGCCCCTTTATTAATAATGGAACGTTATAAGCAATTTAGAATACAATACATTGAACAATCCAAAAATAGTATTATTCAACAATTCAGACTAACCATAAGATTTCAAATGTGACAGCCAAACGGACAACCTAGGTGAAGATCGTCTAGGACTAGGAATTATTATTTTTTAATTTGTCACATATATAGTTATATATACACGATAGAAACTGAAAGTAGAAAATGCTACCTATAATTCTGAATAACAATAAATGTAAAAGGTACAAAAACATTTTCCACAAATCATGTTATTTATTTATTTTTTAACGTAGAGTAAAATTCCCACTGATTTTAGTTGGCCTTTCGGTCGGGTGGGACACAGGAAGAGGGAAGTCCACACATTGGGAACTGTCGCTGGCTAAGTTTATTTCATAAATCACACTGCCCCCTCACCAGCCATAAGTTCATTTCCACGTCAGCCGCACCGAGTCCCAAATGCTCAATATAAAGCTTCCAAAAGTTATCCTACATCAACACCCTATATTTCAAAATATCATACCTCGTATTCCTGAAAATTTTACCTCCATGGCTCCATTATTTAGGGAACCAACGGACGAATATTCAACAGAATAAAATATTATTACAAAAAAAAAAGCTTTTCTACAGTTAACTCGTCCAATTCTTACATATGAGTGATATTAACATAAATAAAGTAAAAACAGTATCATAATCGACGAAAGGACATTTGGTTCATTAACATTATATTTTTTAACAACTGAATTAATGCGAAAATCTCAATAAAATGTTTATTTAGTTTTATCTGCTTAATTTTAGTCCATTGAGTATACCAGTTGGAGATTTGCTCAATCTCAAATAAACATTTTCTAATTCTTTTTATGACTGTAAAAATTCCCGATGAATAAGTGGTGAAGTCGAATTTTGTCAAGAGTGGATTAGTTGTATTGATCTTAACTGAACCGTGTCACTCTCGTAGTTGTTGGCTAGGATATAAGTAATATCATGTAGGGAATTAGCCCATTTCAAGCCTCTGGCTAACTTCGGCACTTATTCACAACGAGCAAGGAGCGATTCCGCTTGTGATGATTTATTTTCATTTTACCTTACATTGCACGCATGGTGTCCAATCCACTCCTCGCAATACAAATTTTCCGAGGAGCGTGCTGCACACCCCGTGTACAATGATCTTATTTATTTGAATTCACTTATGAAGTAGGTGATTTCCATAGTAAACATGTTTTTCTTAATGAAAAATTAACAATATAAAATGAAATATTTTATTAGTTCATTTATATTTGAGACATCGATTATAAAGAATAAATTAAGTGATTTGAAAAAAACTAATAAACGAAAATTTTAAATTCAAACACATCTACAACATTTTTACTTTAACAATCAGGCCGATGAACATATTTCCTGTATCTGTAATGACTTTATACATTTATCTTTTTAATTATACAGAATAAATAAATTATTTTTAGAACTGAGGCTTTAATTTTTAAAGAAGCTGGCCTACGGAAGGTATCTTTCTTCCAATAGAAACGATGACTGGGTAGCATAAAGAACACTGAACCGGAAGGTAAAAGAAAAGGAGGCAAAAGCGAAAAACGACTCATGGGAGAGATGTTGCCAGCGAATTAACTGTACTTTAGGATTTAATCGAATCCGGGAGTCTTGGGGAGTACTAAAAAATATGAGAACTGCGAGAAAGGGAAATTTACTATCTCCTATTAAGGAAAAGGAGTGGGAAAATAATTAAAAACCCTCCTAAGTGAGGATAGACCTCATTTCGAGACCCATAAAAATGACACCGAACATGAAGGAACGGAGAAACCGGTAGAAGTGGAGCAAAGTTCAGCGGGCCCTATCAAAGGCGAAGGACTGGCACATCTCCGGGACCAGGTGGAATTGCTATGGAGCTCCTCAAAGCTGGAAGCACAAAACTGATAATCCTTTTGATTTAAGGATTTGATTAACCTTGTTCTCAGGGGAGATGATATCCCGGATTATCTGGCTGGGTACATATCCTCTAAATACAAGAAGGGTGATAGAAAAGTGTGCCGAAACTACCGCGGAATCTGCGTAGAAAGCTCTGTTGCCAGAATTATTGGTAGGCTGCTCCAGGACAAATTATAGAAAGCGTACTCTACCCCTGAGGAACAAGCAGGTTTTACGGCGGGACGGTCATGCACGGACAACATATTTGTTGTCTAATTGAGAAGTCTCAAGAAAAGAAGCAGGACCTGGAACAAGCATACGACAGTGTGCCTAGAGAGAGGTTGTGGGTGGCACTTAAAAAAGCAGATATTAGTGGGGCTGTGAAACACCTATATAGCGACGAAAATTACCAGATAAGATACGGGAAGCACCTTTCGGACCATTTTCATAGTGCTAAGGGATTGAAGCAAGGTTGTACCATGTCACCCACTCTTTTCAAGATAAACCTTCACGAGGCTGTGAAACCATGGTACAGGCAGCGTGGGGATGTTGGGCCGTTGTTCTAGTTCTTCGGGCCAGGTCGTGTTTGCGAGGCGGAAGGTCTACCTTGAAATGATGGTGTATGCCCTGTGATGTGCTACGAAACGGTAGGCTTAAAAAATAACTTCGAAAGGGCCGAGTATATGGAAATCGCGGATACTGATACTAGACCGCTTCTGGTTGACAGGGAGGCCTATAAAAAATTAAATGTATTCAAGTACCTGGTTGACCTGGGTTCTTGTTTGGATGCTACCAAGTCGTCCGAGCATGACGTCAGGAGAAAGGTGGAGCAAGCCCGAAAGGCTACTAGAATGCTGCATCCGGTCGTCTGGAATACGGAAATATCTAAAGAAAACAAACGCCATATTTTCACAGTCATAGTGAAAATCATCCTGACATATTCCTCTCATCTCAGACTGATTACCGGACGTGTAGACTGGGATATATTTCGATCGAATCTGAAAAATAATTTAGACTTCAAAATTCCGCTTAAAACAAAATGTTCCTTCCCGGTTTCTATATCCCAGCTGTTACCATAGTGACATTCAGAACAGGTTTGGTGTACGTCTTTTACATATATTTTAATTATCAATTATTTACAGGACTTGTTTTAATAATACAAAAATTCTTAGTTGAATTATAAATAAGTAACTAACGGGAATTTAGACATTAAATAGAACGACTTTTGCAATTATTTGCGTAACCTAAGGTGTGGTTGACGTTGGTCTGTTTCCATGAGACCTGCAAGATGAGTGAAAAGGGTCCTGAAATGATGTGTCCTGACACTGGGAAGGACGTGTGACGAATCAAAGGACCCTATTGGTCACCTCCCAGTAGAGGCAGAACATTCAGAAGGGATTGCCACCGGCCCTTCAGGACCCCTCTCCAAGATCTATCCCCACCAATTCCATCCTGCTGGGGCCTCTTATTTCCTAGTCCTTATCAAAGCTGAAATTTCGGAAATTATTATCTCATCATTAATAATAGTTTAATTAATCGCAGTATTAATTGCTGTTATGATTTTGATCTCTCTGGCCTATAGACCTTTATCTTAATAGATTATTTGACAAAAATTCTACCATATGTTAAAAAAAGACAAGCGTATTTCATGAAATGGAAACAAACAACTTCATCCTACTAACTTTGAATTGTATGCAATATACACGTATTTATTTATACATCCTACTGACTTTGAATTTTATGCAATTTACAGCTCAGTTGGTATGGGCATGTCATGAGGATGCGACCGATAGCCCAAACGCATGCTTGAGTTCACTCCAGAAGAGAGAAGAAAGAGAGGACGACCAAAGAAGCAATAGATGGAGGCGGTGTATGCAGGGATGGCTGCACGAGGGCTTAGAGAAGGCCAATGGCAGGACAAGAACGAATGGAATACTATTCTTTTTGGAAACGACATATGAACACAATGTTTGTCAATAAAGTCGTTATTATTATTATTACACGTACCTAGAAAATAGTTTGTCAACTTATCTGATGAGGTTAGATTTAGTAAATCTATTAGGGTCATTATAAGTTAAGAGGTACTTTCCATGGCCAGGACAAAAAATACTTTGTTTTTATACTAAATTCCTAATTAACCTATTTATTACTTAAAACTAAATGGTTTATTCATTCTCACTTAAATTTATTACAGTAATGTACTTAGTTTAGTCACAATAAGTTCTAATATAAGAAAAAAGTCTCTCCCCTGGTCTGTCCCGAAACCGACTTTATTTGTAAACCAGTTATTATGAATGTATTAAAAGTCAATAATAACTTTATCCTCTTTAATTTTATGCAGAACAATAACTTAGTCACAGTGTCTTATAAGTAAAATTCCCCTGGCTTTTTGTTTTCGTTTCAAAATCAGTTTTGTTTTGCTAGTTTGTGGAAGTTGCATAGGATGTAAGCAGCAAGCGGCGCATAAGCCGACTGTTCATCCATTTTAACGGCCTTTTCAGTCCCGCTGCTCGCTGGGTGTAGAAGTGTTGAGTGAATGCAGTCTTTCCACTGGCAAGTTTTATTTAGCAATTATTTGTTAAAATACTAATATAGACTTAAATATTCACTATGAATAGTGTATACATAGTTACGTTTGATTGTGAATTGCGTACGAGAAACACTTCTACGGCTATTTTAGATATCAATCGAAAATGTATCTCCCCTGGCGTATTTCCACTGGCTTTTTTGATGGCAGGGGAGATGCTTAATGTCCAGGGGAGATACATTTGTATGGGTTTTCAGGAATACCTTTACTTGGCATTATGTATGTCTTAGCTTTACAATTTAATATGACTTTTTTACAGAAAAAAATGGCACCTAGAAAGAAAATAATGCACGAAGAACAGCTCGAAGAAAAGGATATCAGAACGATTAAGCAATCAAAGAATTAAAAATAACAAAGACAAGTACGCTCAACAAAAAATCAAGGAAAGGGAAGATATGAAAAGAAGAAAGAAATAGGAGTTATTAAAACAGTTCAGCAAATGACCACCAGAGAGCAGCGGAAGGTTAGAAAAGTATGGAGAGAAAAAGCAAAAATTCGTAGACTTCGTTTAGCACTATATTAATATAAGCACGATAGTATAAGCAATGCTCCTGAAACACCACCATGTTCAGATAATGAAGATCCACCGCCCCCTCAAAATATAAACAGGCGAGCGCAGGCAGCACAGCAAAAGTCAATTCGAGCAAGAAAAGCAAGAAACGTGATAATAAGAAAACAAGAGGCTGAAATAGCTCAACTTAAGTCTGCAGTCTAACGCTACAAGAAACAAATACAACGGATCAAAAAAACACCAATTAGCACACCCAACACCAATGTAAATTCACTTATAACAGCAGTAAGTGCAGGCGACAAAGAAACTATAAAGAAGAAACTGCTTTTCAGTGAAGTTATTACTCAACTATTTGATGAAAATTTTTCAAATCTCAACACTGTCCAAGAAAAAAGAGTCTTCAGGAGAGTGTTAAGCGGGAAAATAGTCAAAACATGCAATGAAAATAAAATCTTTGAGTAAAATAGGCAAGAAATTAAAACTGATGGACACAATGCGCAGCTCAAGAAAAAACTATGAGAATTTGTAAACGTGCATAGTCAAATTTATGGAAGATGATTCGAGCAGTAGACTTTGTGAAGGATTATTTTAATAAAAATAAAAATAAATAAATAAAGTTGATTCTTAAAAATAATCCTGTTTTTAATATGTCTATCTCTCTTCCCTGTCCATAAAGTATCCTCCCCTGTGCATTTTGTCTCTACCCTGTAATGAGTATTTACAATGGTCACTTATAAAACGAGATAAAACCAACAAATTGACTGGCCACTTTGTAAACGTTTTCAACTTAAAAGTTTCCATAAAAAAAAAGTATACTTAATAAAAAATATAAAAAAAAAATGCCATGCCGTCTCTTCATAAAACATATTACCTCTTAACTTATAATGACCCATTAGTAAAATTCGAAATAACCAATAAATTTAATATTGTTTCAGAGTATAGTCTAAGAAAAGGGAGAAAAGAATCTTTAATTGTCGTATTATTTTCTTGAATGATTCAGCCAATAATAGTTTGTTATTTTAGAGATATGGTACAGTTTTAATGGACTTGGTTTTTATAACTCCTATGTGTTTTGTGAGCTTTTGATTTACACTAGTAATGTTGTTCGTTTATTTTCGTAAAAAATTCTTTCCAAAATAATTTATTTATGCTACGAAAATCTAGATAAAAGGTAAATAGATTAGAACATGTGGCCTGTTGAATAAAAATTACTTCAAAAATAAATAATAAAAATATTTATTTCAGAAATTATACAAATGCCATTTGGCAAATATTGTATTTTCGATCTTCCCTAAGGGATTCTCGTGGAAGTGTGTATGGAGAAACCTCATACTGAAGGCACTCCTAGCGTGGTTCATCTCACTGTAGTAGATCCCGCTCCAGAGATTTTTCAGTCTCTTTGTCGGATTCTGTAGTAATGTGTCTGTCAGTAATGATCATACCAGTAAGGTTGGATGTCCAGCAGGCGAGTCATGAAATTTTTTGTAGTTTTTCTTGCTGAGAGTTGAGATCTTGGTGTAATGATTTATTTGTAATTTAAAAGGGACTATGTAACGAAGAAATTTAGATTGAAAATTTTGAATAGTCTGTAAGTGGGATTTTTAAATTGAGCCCCACACTTGCGAGACATAGGTCAATATTGGTTTAAGTAGGATGTTGTACATTATAATTTTGTTTTTCAGTGATACTTTAATTTTAGAGAGAGAGTCGGGGATTCAATTTTTTCTTCAAACTAGTTACGTGTGTTTTCCAAGTCAGTCATCTGTCGATTGTAAGGCCCAAGTATTTTTTCTGTGTTTGTCTGGGCAATGATTTATAGTAAAGTACTAGTGAGGGTCAGTCTGAATTTTTAAGTGTAAATTTTACTTGGTTAGATTTTTGTATGTTAATTTTTACACATCATTTATAGAGCCAATTTAGTAAATAATTTAAATGTGTCTGTAGGTTTTGAGAAGCTGTTCGGATGTCCGGTTAGTACTGGTCGAACGTATGACAGTATCGCCCTACTTCAAAATAAGACAAAAGATAAATATAAAATATATTAAGAAGGTATATTCAAATATATTATATTCACAGGACATAGTAGAACTGGTTATTAAGCGACATATTTAGTTTCTAATTTTAATTTATTAGTATTTCTACAACACTTCGTTTATTTTTTTTAATAAGTATTTCAAATATTGATGGAACCCATATATACCCATATTGCCTTTTTGGAATTGTATGATATATAGGTAATATAATATGTTCACCAGTTAAACTCAATTTTTTAAGACTATTTTTCTTGCACGTTATATGTTATATAAAACAATATACGATGATAAAGAAAACTCTTTTTATTTAATAGGGATAATATATGATAATGAAAAAATTCAAGCCATGACTAATTTGAGAAATGAAGAAATGATGGCCGATCTCCGATATTTTGGAGATCACTTGACCACACATGAGCCTATAAGAAGAGAGGACGCTGAAAATTCAACTGCTTTAAACGGGTCTATGGAAAATCAGTTGGGGATTGCAGATAGATATTGAACAAAAAACAATCCAAGGGAGAAATAATCCTTAAATTTTGAATTCCGGGATGTGCATTAATTGCCAGAGAAATGTGAGAAAAATAAAAAATAATAATATATAATAAGAATAATAGGTATGGTGTCTCCGTTACGGTCCGTCTCGCTTTAAACATAACCATGTAACCACGTAGCGAAATTACAACACGATACAGCTCACAACTTAAATAAAAACCTCGCTACAGCCATGATATCCCTCGATTGCACTCAAGCATTCGACTCTGTATCTCATTCTATTCTGATAGAAAAACTCAGGCTTCACCAATTCCCAGACCAACTCGTCGACATAATAGGCTCATACCTCAGTGGCCGGACTTTCTCTGTCCGTGTCAAAACTGAACTATCTACAATACGCCCAGTCACTTGTGGGGTCCCCCAGGGCTCGGTCCTTGCGCCGATACTATTTAACATTTATACTGCCCAAATAGTGGGGCAGAAAATCGACAACGTGCAAATAGCCGCTTATGCTGATGACATAGCAATATACAGTGCTAGCATGAATGCTGATCAAGCCATGCGCAAGGCCCAAAAAGCAGCCCAACTGATCACAGAACAGTTACAAGACATAAACATACACATAAACACGCACAAAACAGACGCCATCACCTTTTCTTACAGGAAAACACTTAAAACACAACCAACACTAAACGGACAAACAATACAAAACAAAAATCAACTCACATACCTAGGCATGAAACTCGAATCACACCTTTCATTCACAGCTCACACACAACACAGAATACACATAGCACGAGCCACAGCCAATCAACTCAGACATTTACTCTACTCACCGGGGCTGTCACTCAGACTCAAGATCCTACTTTACAAAGCAGTCCTCAGACCCACACTACTACACGGAGCCCCACTCCGTCATTACCTATTTCCGTCAGCCCTGAAGTCACTACAGACATACCAAAACAGCATCCTACAGAAGATCACGAGAGGCACTACATTAGAAAGACGCAACATGGAACACATACACAACGAACTACAGTTAAACACTGTACAGACTCACATCACTAGGTGTCACTTGAAATTCTTTGACAACCTCCCTGCATCTCACAACCCACTCTTCCGAGCAATAACCCCATCCCCCCTTCCTGCTAGGTGGCAGGGTAGGAAGGGGCCCCTAAACCCCGTCAACATCACATCCTAATTTCCCCCTCCATATTTCCTAAATCCTCTCCTACCTCCTTTCCTTTCCTTTATCCTCCTGCCACCCCCCCCCCTCCACTCACCTTTTAACTATAAGTTTTAGTATTAGTTTAGTCTGTAAGTTACTCAACTAGAGAAGGCCCCTCACCTTCAGATAATATTTTACCTGAAAATGGATAATTTTATTACTTTTCAAATCAGTACACCTTCCATTACTTTTAGTAGAATAAGGATAATTTTAAGATATAAGTACATTACTAATTACTTGTTTTTATTATGTTTCATGTTTTCGTTTACTAAGGGATCCGGAAAAAAAAAAAAAAAAAAAAAAAAAAAAAAAAGGTGATCACTTAAAACTTTTTAATGTAATAGAGAGATTTTAAGTATAAAAAAGAAAGAGACATTTTGTCTGCTTGAGGACTGCTATAAAATATTCATAGACGAGATCCTTACAAACATAAAAGGGAAGTAAGTGGACGACCTATATTTTTTCTCTTTGTCAGAAAATCGCTCTTGAAACTGCTAAGTCGGTTTCGTTGACACCCATGAACAGATCCTAAGGTAAGGAATATTAATTTATAGCGTTAGTAATAGTATTTTATTATTAATTTAAATGTTATTAAAAATATCGCAATATATTATTAATCATTGAGTATTACAATTTTAAGGAAATGTGGATGTTTAGATGAAAACGAACAATATGACAATATGGGCCATAAGTCATAAGTCAAACCCGATTATCAATGAAATAAAAATTTATCAGAATCAAAGCAACTTTATATAATAACTAGATTTTGCCCGCGGCTTCGTCCGCTTTGATTTTGAATAAAAAATTAAGTACAGTTTAAATGGAGAGTGAATCAAATCAACTGACTACCCACTCTAACTTAAATTAAAGTTATACTCGAAAAACACGTAAGTCTTTATTTTAAATGTAGAAATGAAATCTGAAATCCCTAATTACAGGCTTCTGAGGAATGATTTTGCAAAATCTTGAATTCCATTATCATTATGTTTAAAAGTAAATCATGCTTAATTATTTTCACATCTCTAACTTATTATGTTACGGTTTCCCGTATTTTACAGTTTCAAGGGTCGATTATCATAAAATAAAAAAACGCGTATTTCTTTACTTTTATGTAGAAGCTAAATCAAAAATTTCATGGTGCTCGCCTTAAACATGATTTTTTTATTTATTTTATTACAAACGTTTGTCACCCTTTTCATCCTCTTAGGGGACGAGTTTTCAAAAATCCTTTCTTAGTGCCAGTTGGCATTATAAAATGTACCTACTGTCCAAATTTCAATTCTTTAGCTTATGCCGTTTTGGTTCTGTGATAGTCTTTTTAGTAAGGAAGAACTCTTTTATATATATTGATATATATATATGTTTATTTAAGTTTCTCTCTCTTTTTTATTTTTATTTTAACAAACAAAGACGCGGTTAGTAATCACGTTGGAACAAATTTCTGCAAGTAAAGAATACTAATCCTCTGAGATAATTGTTTTCTATAAATTTAAATTTTATTAGATATTTTTAAATATTGATTAATGAGCTGAACAGTTTAAAAGAAATGCTGAAGCTAGAATGAAAACGAAAACTGCAAATGTTTGAGATAAAAATGAACAATTATAAAGAAATCCAAATAAACATGTATAACTAATCGAAAATCGTTACTATTGTTATTGTTGCTATGAAATAATTTGATTTTTATAATGAAATAATTTTCGTTATGTATAAATTATAGATTTATTTTTATAATTGTTCATTTTTATCTCAAATAAGTATTATTTGTTTCACTTTTTTTTATTTATATCAAAATTAGCAACACGCCTCGGCTTTGCAAGGGTAATAGAGCAGATTTTTCCTGCCGTACGATCCCTTAAGTTTCTCTCTTATAAATATGTGGATTAAAATACTCATTTAAATTATATGGTGGAAAATATTATAATAACGTACATGAAATACTTAAGGTAACTAAAGTATTTAAGTTGATAACGTTTAATACTGCCTCCATCTAAATAGCTTTCGAAATAAATATTTCTAATACTTGATAAAATAGCAATACCTTGTATATAAATGAAGAGCATTCTTAACTTGTCCGGCCAGATCCTGTGGCTGATTCAAGTACTGTTGTTTCTTATGTTAATGGTTAGTGGTATATGTTTAATCATAATATTAAATAATGTTTATTAAAATATGTTACAATTGCTGTTTATGCACCTAGGGACTAAAGAAGATCATTATTCTCTCAGCTGTAAGTTTGTACCCGAGCGAATGCGAGGGAACAATCGAATTTATTCCCGAGGGAATGCAAGGAAATAATTATCTTTACTCACGAGGCCAAGCCGAGGGAGTAAAGTATTGCTGGGAATAATGATCAATTTAGTCCCGAGGGGCAAACAAGATTTTATCTCCAGATATATTGATTTAGCTGGCAATAAATTTAAAATAACATTATTGGCTCTTGTAAAATATGTGGTGGATCCATAACTTACACAACCTGAACACAAATGAACTTCTGTTTATCAGTTCTGGTGTTTTGAAAGAACAGCTGACAGGGAGAATAGATGTACTTCCGTCCTGATTGATTGTGCCAAAAACACATGTTTTTATACCAACTGGAGATAAACAATGTTTAATACATAACTTTAAAATTCACATAAAACAAATAGGTATACTATCTCAAAAATACACTGCTGAAGGAGACGTAGGATCTTAGGACAATACCAACCTGGTAAAATACATCATCATCATGTTTTAGGCCCACATCTGGCTTTTTAAAGATATGTGTATATATATATATATATATATATATATATATATATATATATATATATATATATATATTTAAAAATAATATATAATTCTGTTAAAACTTTAAAGAAATGTTTACTAATGTCTTCATTAGTATTACCAAAACTGGGTCCATGGACTTTTGAAGCACTGCCTTACCCAGCATACAACCCAAGTCGGCACTATTTTTTAACAGCATTTCTTAAATAAGAGTACTACCATCACAAGATATTTAAACTCGACATTCGTTCTTCCCCTTTGAAAATTTCCTTTAACTTTTATAATCGTCTATTCCGCACGAAAAAGATGTGAAGTAATAAATACTGTTTAAGTATTCAAATACCCAATCCTGATTAAATTAAATCAAATTAGAATAATGTCAATCAATTATGGTAATATAATTATCCAGTAAAAAAAATTAGTACACGTACCGTTAATTTGTAATTGAACTGATTAAATGAATAATTATTGATATTCAATCATCATTAACATCGCTGCTATTTCACACTTGTGTTTATTTTCTTTTGACACATATACTTTATAGGGTATTGAATGGATTATATCACGAATTCTACAAATGTTCGAATAATTATCTGGTTTAGTCATATCCGAATGAATCCAAGAAAGAAATATAATTTCGGAACCATTTTTAAGATAATTATATTACATTATCTTAAATCACATTATGTCACATTATATTTATATTACATTATCTTCTATACTATCAGCATTATAGCGTATACAGTTGAGAAGCTGGTGGTGTATTCATTCAACAACTTATAACCTACAAGTGCAAATCACTTTAAATTCAAGGAAATGTTCATAATAACACTTAACTCTTGTCAGTCGCTTGTAAGTTAAAAAAAAAATTAATGATGGATAGAATTGGTCAGGATGGTGCAGTCAATGATTACACGATAATAAGAATAAATTTTTATTTAATAGTGCCAACGTTTCGGCATACAGTGTAGGCCATCTTCAGGGCTAAGAAAGAAAACAGAAAACAACTGTAATCAAACACATTTATATCATTAACTATAATTTAACTCGGTTTTCCATACTTTTTAAGTCTCACCAGTTTTATATTTGCACCCTTTTCTTTATTTTTACATAATGTATCTTATTTTCTTACATTTCCATAATTTGTCTTACTCTTTTTATGTCTTTACATTAGCACCTTTCTGTAAACATATTCTGTTACTCTTACTCTCTAAGATACCTAAGATACCTGACATTTATGTATTTTAACTTTAATATGAACCCATTTTAATATTTTATTTTTATTTTTATTACCTTATTCTTTAAGGTAATAAAAATAAAATTCTTTAAAATAAAGTTCTTTATACACTTTTTGTTTTATTATAATTTTATTCTTTATTATGTATTCTACTATCTTCCTGGCACTTGGTTGTAAATACTATTGGCATACATATTAACCAATATACATATACTATTGATATATATATATATATATATATATATATATATATATATATATATACATATAATTTATGAGACTGTTGTATGATAATACTTATACAATATGAGTTACTTGAGAGCTATGTTTTTTATCAATGCTACGATTAGTCCTGTGGCCACATTACTTATTATATAACTACAAAAATTTCTCCTTGTGAGAACATTCCGATACCTGTTAGGGATTCTACTTTTTTTTTCATTGGAGGAGCTAAAACCGAAAAGGTTGTTACTTTGGTAGAGGAGGCAGATCCATTGGTTCCCTGATCGAATTAGTGTTACATCACTTCTTTCCAACGTTATTCGCACTGGCATACCTTTCTTCTTCCACCACTCTCCTCTGATAAAACCTTTCCTCCAATTCCGGTAACACTCCTCAACCTGTTTTCTGCAATATGTGTTAGATTGTTTTAGTAGGGAGGTCGTAATACAAACACTAC
Organism: Arma custos; assembly: GCA_037127475.1. Taxonomy (NCBI): domain Eukaryota; kingdom Metazoa; phylum Arthropoda; class Insecta; order Hemiptera; family Pentatomidae; genus Arma; species Arma custos. Next base: position 162,724,018 of record CM073759.1, read on the forward strand.
TACTACATACCTACGTGCAATGTAACTGTACATTAGAGATGAGAAATACGTGAACGAACTAGTTCATTGAACTAGATCCGGAAAATGAACTACAAAGAGCGCTCTCTTTTTTGGTGAACTATATTTCTTTATAGTTCACACTAGAGATGAGAAGTACGTGAACGAACTAATTCATTGAACTAGATGCAGAAAATGAACTATAAAGAACGCTCTCTACTTTGGTGAACGATAGTTCTTTTTAGTTCACACCACTCACCAGCTACCACACTCACCGTCAGCATCTGACCTACGATCAAAAGACGAATTACTGACATAAGTGTAATAGTTCGTCGTTTTTTGGGTTTATTCGTGTTTTGTACTAGTTGATAGATGCGTAGGATGTAATAATATATAATATGTGTAATTTGTAATAGTATGGTCTGTAATAGTTTAGTTTAAGTGAAAATTCAATTTATTTGCTTGTCTAAATTACCAATAAATTAAAAATTTTACATTGAGTAATAAAAAATAAGATATGGAAGACTAATTGAATTTAAGTATTTCTCAGATACGCAACACTTTAACCCAACTATTTATTGTAGGAATTTTTGGCCAAGACTGTGATAGGGTTGGATCGTGAAAAGAGGGAAATATTAAAACCGACAAGGATCAGAGAATGTTAAATGAACATTTCCACTGCTAATCTAACAGATACGCGTGCCTACCGCAATATTAAATAAATTAACACCTGTCATTTTAATTACATTATAATTAAAATAATTGAATTATTATAATAATTTTAAGTACTTATACACATGATAGTTATCATCTTTTATTTGACTTTAGTACATTTCTAGTTCTTTTGGAAAATGAACTATGTAGTTCATTGAACTAGTTCAATAGAATGAACTATCTCAAAAAGAACGATTCAGTAAAAGCAACTACTTTGCCCTCTTCTACTGTGCATGGCACTTGCAACTTTTGTTTCTTGAATTTTACTATGAATGGACAATATAATTTTTTTTATATATTGCTATCAGAACAATAAAACAAAATGACATGAGTGCCATGAAGAAGAACAGTACCTGCGGCACCTCTCTCGTGGCTTAATTAAAATTCCTGTGAAAATCGATCTCTCATTCACGTTCTTTTTAGTCTCCTCTTTCGCTTTCAGACATGAGAGTCGTGGCCATTTGGTCTATTTTTCGGGTAGTTTTATATATTGCAGATAGTTTTATATATATATATATATATATATATATATATATATATATATATATATATATATATATATATATACATTCATATGTTACAGATAAAACATCCTCAATCAGCAACGGCTGTGATGGAATGGTCTTAGTTCAGGATGTTCCGTCGAGGTACATCTAGTGCACAAGACTTTTTTTTTCAATAAATTTTGTCTAACAAGGCACTTTTCTCGTGGTACGGTTTTGAACAAAAAGTTTCGGGACTATAAAATATTGCTCGACTAAACGAGTGAAAATTGTTAATAGGGCAAATTTTGAGTCCAGAAGTTAAGAAATTTAAAAAAAAGTTGAGGAATTTGGAGTTATCTGTGTTCAATCCTGAATGCCCCACGTTTTCATTAATAACGTAACGCTCGTGAATTTTATGCGCATTATTACAGATGTATTATGGTTTTTGTATAATTTTATCGTTTTCATTTAGCTGAGGTAGTATCAGATAGATAAACTTATATTAACATAGCCTTGTGATAACGTTCCTGATGGTCTAATAAAAGATTGCATTAGCCTATTTACTATTGAACGAAATAAATGCTAAGTTAATGAATCGTAACCAAAATGAAATAGGTAAAGCAAGCATTAAATCCATAAAATACTGGAAAATAACTGGCTTTATGGTGTCGTATGTAGGTAAAATATTGGGTTGCTAAAACACTAGGGCTTTTGGAATTTTATTGCTGCATATTTTTTTATTGGGAACGGAGTGGCTCAGTGAGTGCACTGAGTTGGAATGTCAAAAATCCTGGTGCGAATCCCGCTGCTGGCAAGACTTTTATTTAGTCATATTTTATGCAGCCGGGGAAGGATCATATGGGATCTAGGGTCCTCCTGGGGCTCACCCAGCCACTATAATGTGGGTAACCCTTTAAGGGAGAAAATCTGGCGAGTGAATGTGATCTAGGACAAACCACTTCCCTGCACAAACGTTATTCATGAAACAGTAGAGTCTCTACCATGTACTGAACCCCAGACCCTTTCACGGGTTGTAGTGGCAGAGGGTATATTGTTTTATTGTTTATTTGTTTAGTTTTTAACTAGTATACTTAGAATCTTGTATTATAATATTTCACAATCAAGCAAATGCCAAAATAATCAGTTGATGTAATTAAAACAAATTCAAAACAGTTTCAAATAAATTCACCAATCTATGTTTTGCCGTTTAAAGCATCATCAGAACATTTCAACAAAAACCGCATGCAGCATACCTTACATCAACTGAGCATGTCTGGGAGTGGGGTTATTTTCTCAGACTAAGGAGTCTGTTTGGACTGTTCATTGATCTTTATTGACAAGAATTTTTATATAGGGGGAGGTGGGCAAGTGAGTCTTTAGCTTTTTTATGAAGCATATAGCAAATCCGCAATCTCCGTTTTCTTATGTGACTCAGCTACGTCATCGCGTATGTGATAAATATTTGAGTAAAGTGCGGTTTTAATTATTAATGTGGTAATAGGTAAGTCTCTTGTAATTTAGCAATCAAATATATTATTAAATGTTATTGTTGTGATAAATATATCAAATAATTTCCTAAACTCGCATGATGCTAGAATTGTCGGTGTTTAGCCGCGGACCTAGACTACCCGCCAGATGAAACAAACCGATCCTTGCCTCTAAAATCGGGAATACTGTACCGCCAAAATCAAGGAGAGGGGGAATGACGCTCGGAGCGCCCGGGCTCACTTGCTGTTTGGACGCCGAGCTGGACTGTTCTACCAGACCTGGATCAACGACCATCGCACACTGCCGCTTATCACTCCGCTTTCAAGCCGCTATTCCTATGAGAACGTCCAGAGGTCTTTAAGCTTGTCATTCGCCAGAAGCTATGCTGAGATGCTAAATGGGTTTACATCACACAAATTGTAAGTCCCATTTCATTATAATAAGGCCTCAAATTGTCAACTAATTCTTCTCCTGATGATCAACGTATCACATGGTACCAACCGGACAGTTCAAGTTAATTAATGATATCATACTCATTGCTCCTTCATGCCGTGATCACTGGCGAAGATAATAATAATTCGCACATCTTCGCGCCTTATTGAAATCTTCATTACAACGTTCAAGTTCAATTTGTAGTTATTATATCTTTGGCCATTATGCTAGCATGGAGCATTTCTGTTATTCCCATTCATGTTAATCATTTTTTTCTTCTTTTTTTGTCTAAAATTAATTTTGTTCGTTAGATCGCTAAGTTGCATGTTTAGTTTTAAGTTATTCTTGTAGACGCTATTATTAATTTTTATCCTTTCTTCCATGTATATTTAATAGTATTTAAGAAAACATATATCGCATGTTATTCAAATTAATAAATCAATTGCTTTGTTCATCTCTGAGATTTCATTCAAATTCCCGTGGTACTTCCATTTGCTTCCTATTAAAATTTATTCAGTCTAATCACGCCGTAACAGTCGGAACCTACTTTGAGGTGATTAATGATCCTATGTACATTGTTGCCAAGTGGAATTTGAGATGAAAATTGATTTAATTTTTTTTAAATTTGTTACTATGGGGTAGGTGCGTCACACGAGGAAAAGCAAAGAAAAAGCGATAAAACATCCGTTATTAAGTCTGTATTTTCTGGTAATAAAAATAAAATCAAAGGAAAAAATAAGTTCAAAAGTGACAGAAGTATCTACAGTGAAAATTTTGGAGGAAGAGGGGAAAATTCATTGCTTTTATTGTCATGAACTATTCGCGGATTCTCGTCAAGAGGAGTGGATAGTCTGTTTGAATGCGCGGACAATAAAAAAGGGCAAAATGACTTTGGGGCAAGTGCGTCATTTTACAATGTTCATCATAAAAGTCAAAGTTTTTTGTTAAAGTATTTATTTTACTTTATTTTTATTTATTTTATAAAACTGTTTTTATTTATACCTTCTTATATGCGCCCTCTTAACGTGACGCACTTCCCCCACCTTCACCTATATGTTAGTTAATATATGGTATTTTAGAGATTTAGATATTTGTTAAGTATTTTGAGTTTTCTTATTCCATTCTTATAATCGTTTTATGTCTCTTTATGGTCACTTTTATTTTTTATTAAGTTGTGGTATAGAGAAGATAATGAAGCGTAAGGATTTTTTTTCCCTTCAGTTGAAAAAGTTACGGAAACAGTAACGATAGACCAGAGGGCAACAAAACAAACTGCAACCAGCCCTCCATCCGTTTTTCCCCTATTTTTCCCAGCATCTTGTTTATAGTTTCATAAGAACTTTTATCATATTTTTTACGAAAAATGTAATGAAATTTCAAAATTAATTAATTTTAAAGAAAAACCAAAGCTAAAATCGAGAAAGAAACGGGCGCAAGAAAGCAGAGAGCTGCACCGGAAACGATTGAGGGAGTACTGGGGGAACATCAAGGCGAAATAAATAAACTGCAGTTGTAATAAAGTGTTCCTTAGTAGGCCAATAAAAAAATACCTATACCACTGCAACCAGTGAAGGGTCTGGGGTTCAGTACATGGTCGAGACATTACTGTTTCATGGACAACCGTTGTGCAGGGAGGTCATTTGTTCTAGATCAAGCTCAACTACAAGGTTTTCCCCTTTGATTTTGGGTACTTTCTTTGTAGACGCTGGTGAGACCGAGGAGGGTCCTAGATCCCATCCTAGTTCCGGCAGCTAACATATTAAATAAAAGTCTAGTACTGAACGGGATTTGAATTCATTTGAACCTTTTTAAAAATTGTTGTTGATTTAGTTAACCTGATCTTTATGCGTATTTTTGCGCTGATTTCAAAAATGACATTGGTTTTTTTTTTCTATCACGAAAGACTTCTATCATCTGTTCTTTACATTCCATCGACCTTGGTATCTGCGCTCCATTTCTTTTATATCTTGATGGAAACATTCTCCTTGTTCCTCACTTACAGCCCCATTGTTTGAAAAATGAAAGTTCAAGGAAATGAACTTTGACGTTTTTCAACATCAGCAGCCCAACAATTTGTAGTTTTTGTAACAATTCAGCAACCAAAGTTTTGTAGTTTGGGTCTTTTTTGTTTCCAAGAAAGCCTGTTACAACAAGTTTAAATGAACATCTTTTAAAAGTTTTCTGATGTCAGGCCCAACCATTTACTGTATCTACCATTTACTGAATCCCAGACCCTTCATGGGATGTATTTTTTTTTTTGTTGTTGTTTTCTTAACCCTCAAGTACTGGGGCTTGGGACCTTTATGGCACCCATTTCCTTACGGGACCTAGCAGTTTATGCATTTCCTCAAATCCCCCCCCTACCGATTATGGGAAATCCCTGAAAGACTCAGTAGCTTCCTAACTTATTGAATGTGAAAGTGGAAGGTGGAACGACTGGTCCCGCGGGTCATACCGCAGTAATTTTGGGACCTCTTTGATTGTTTCAAGGTAAGCTTTCATTTAATGTTTTATATTTATCCTTAAAACAGTCTCTACCATGTAATGAACATTTAAAGTTTGTAGTGGTGCGGGCTTTTTTTATTTTATGTATAAAATTATTTTATTGATACATATAATTTTTGGCGATTTAAAAAG